>APFE031161137.1:307077-320490 GCA_000404065.3 Pinus taeda
CCTGTTTCTCTTCCTCCTCCTCTAGGGGAGGAGGTTGGCGCTCTGGAAGGACCTTCCCAGATTGCAGGTTGATCTCCTGGATCTCCACAGCATAGGTAGGGAATGTTTTCTCCCTAGTATATACCTGTTGGGCCTGCCTGTTGTTGGGGTTTAGGTTTGGTTGAGCAGGCATCAGGGGTTGTCTTGGAGGAGCAGGAGGTAATGGTTGTGGTTGAGCCGGTGGTGGAGGCAAAATGGCAGGAGGAGTGTTGTATTGGGGCCTCCACCCTGGTTGAGGTGCATTCCACTCAGATTGTGGCTGGGCATGTGAGTGAAATGAATGAGGAGGAGGTTTAGTATGGTATGGAGATGGATAAGACCACGGAGGAGGTGCGGGCCAGGAAGGATGAGTAGGGGGGCCCCAAGAAGGTAATGAGCAGATTGGTTGGGGTTATAATAAGATTGGGATGTCCCTTGCATCCCCTACTGGTAAGGTCTGGGTCCATGTGGCCTCCTTTGGTTGAGGAAGTAGAGAGATTCAGTTGCTACCTCAGTCCCTAGGTACATGGCTTTAAATCCAGGCAAGGTAGGGCATTGGTTGGTGGGGTGATCTTCCTCACAAACGAAACATACCTCTACTGACTGCAATGGGCACTCATTCTTAGGATGCTTCCTCGTGCATCTAGGACAAAAAATGGCCAAATTCCTCTCATCTTCCTCTTTCTTTTGCTGAATTCGGAAGGTATCAAGTTGCATGGCAATAGTCTGTCTCATCTCACTCTTCAGGTCTTCCATCTAGTTAGCAAACTCATGCTTGGAGAAGGTGGTACTAGCTGAAAGTGGATTCCCCCTACCTCTCTTCTGGACCGCCCTAGAATGGTTTCTAAACACGGTCTTTATGTCCTCATAAGGTAGTTGATAGATGTCCCCTCCAGCCAGCATGTTAAGGGTGTCCAGAAGGTCTTCAGGTACTCCTCAGAGCAGAACCAACTTCAGAGATTCCGGGTCAAGTATGCACCTGGCCCGTTTATAACTAAGTTGGAACCTTTCCTCGTAATCTTCTAAAGACTCATCGCTTCCCATAGTCATCCGAAAGATTTCTCCCTTTGTTTCCTTGGACCTACAGTAGCCCCAGTATTTGGAATTGAAAGCTTGCTGCATCTGATCCCAAGTGGTGATATTGTTTCTAGGTAACCCCATGAACCAGCATAATGTTGTGTCCTTGAGGGTAGAAGGAAAGAGTTTCAACTTTTTCTCATCCTCAGCATAGTCGTAAGTTCGACAAAGGACAGCAAACTCAAATAGGAAGGTATCAGGGTCTTCAGTAGTCAATCCATGGAAGTGAGGTAAAGCTGAGGGACTTATGTTTTTCATTTTCATGTCTCCATTGGTCTCTCGGATAAAAAAGGCACCTTCTATTCTCTCATCTTCTCTTCTACCATTTTGGTTTTCAGCCATGGCTTCAGATGGAGTGTTCTCTAACTCTTCTTCTGTTATAGGATCTTCGTATATCTCAGGAGGTTCGCCTATAGGTTCTTTTGGCTCACTGTCACCAAAGAAGAGAGAAGGTTGACTCAGTGATGTGGTGGGGGTGTTGGGTAAGAATTTGTCGGTTTTATCTCTGTTCCTACGAGGCATGAGATGGAAAGACTCTTGATTGCTTTTTTTTTTCCTCTCTGCTGGTACCTGCAAAACTAAAATAGATTGAACTGCCACTAACTATCTTGCTGAAATGAAAAGGTGGAATTGAAATGAAAGTAGGAAAGGACTAATCTACTTTTCAGAATTGAAATTTCAGAATTGAAATGCTAATCTATGAAAGCAGGAAACGTCTACTCTACATTTGTGAAAATGAAATTGCGGAATGGAAATGAAATAAACTACTCAGCAGAAGGTTGTAGGAGAAAATGGAAGAAAAGAAACAATCACCAATACTCTGACGCTTCCCCAGCAACAACGCAAAAAAATATGGTGGGCTCCAGTATTGCAACAATAATGTTGCAACTCCTAGGACTCCCTTCTTTACTTTTATCAACCCGGTAGTTCGTAACAAACTTGGAAGTGACAGTGATGTATGCACAAGTACTAGCTCTTGCCGCCGCTGTCACTTAGTCAGCTAGCACAAGTCCGCTAGGAGCTTAAGCCAACTTATATGAGCTCTTAGAAGAAGCTTTTTAATTGATGGATGAAAGCTAACTCGAAGGAAGCTAATCTATTTGCGAAAAGAGATTGAAAAACTAAAGGAAAGCGCAAACCCTAACAAACCATAATTCTACCAGCTAGTCCTACTGATGCAAAGAAACTTCATTTGTGAGCTTCTACAGGAAGTCTGCAGGGGTTCTCCAGGATGTTCAGGAATTTCTATAGGATGTTCAGAAATTTCTACAGGATGTTTAAAAATGGGATTTTGGAAGATGGGTGAGTGAGGGAAGATGCATGAATGGATATGGAGGTAGGATAGGGGTATGAAGTGGCCCAGTGACTGGTGGATGGAGTGGTGAGAAGGTGTAGATGGTTGAATTGGCTCAAAGAAGGCTGAAGTAAGGGTTGCACAAAAAGGGTAGGGTTACATGGGCAAGAGGACAAATGTGAGACGAGGAACCTAGTTAGGAGATGGCTTTGATGAAGCTTGGGTGGATGAAGGAGTGGTGGAGATACTCTGCACTGTGTACTTCCAACTGAATCAATAAAGTCTTGTAAGTAATCAAAGTCCTAGCTAATCTAATCTAGCTAACAATAAAGTGAATGAACAACAGCTTTATTTGAAGGAGAGCCATACATATCAACTATGCAATGAGACATTTCAGAGATCTGAACACATAACTAACTTCTGCAAATGAAAACAACACACTAATGAGTGCATGGCAAAGCAAACTAGTGTTTTTGTTTGGGACAACACGGTTTCTTCAATTCCAGCCCCTGATCCAATGAGGAAGAGGTGAAACCAAAAGTGTTTGTTGACCCTTTTTTGGAGCTTTTTTTTCCTGTTATTATTCTACCAACCTATTCTAAATATCTGAAGCAATTCTATTCATAAACAGTGATATACTTAATCAACACAACTTAATCTGCCTAACATAAATACGTTTGCAAATGCATAAAAAGTAAAACAATGATGCATAAAGGAAAGATAACAGTACATAAAGGAGGCCCTAGGTTGTCAGGTTGGGCCCAACCATGAGAGCTACGGCTCCTATAGAAAACTCATAGTTGATAGAAAATAGGACTTCTTATCATTATCAAAAAATAGTCATCAGTCAAAAGTTATGCCAAAATGGCTACAAGAGAACAAGCTGAAGGTGACAGCATTGTACTGAAAAAGAAATGAAATGGTTTCAAAAGTACCTTACGAAGGCTGAGGCCTGATCATTTATACACCACGAAGGCCCTAGCAGGCCTCCTAAATCTAGGGGACTTGGCTGTCCAAATTGTTAGTAGACAGTCCCTTTTCCAAAATCTGCTTGGCTACCTTCAAGATCCATTTTTGGTGGCTTGTGAGCTCGGAGTTGCGGGTGAAGATCCCAAGGAAGGGCTATTTAATGTCATAGACAACCCCCCTACGAATCCTCACCTCAAGCTTCGCTATCATCTAGCCCATGATTGCTCGGTTTTGCTCCAACATGTGTTAAAAAACCTGAAATAAGCACGTGTTAGCCACCTAGGAAGAGTGACCACCCTTATTCGTACAAATGACATAAAAATACTAAAAGTAATGCATAAGCTATGAAAATATGGAGGATTGAACAAGGACTTAACAAGGATAATTGGGCAAAATGAGCCCAATAAGTTACCCAATTTGGGGCTCGTCAATGTCGTTGAGACCAGAGGCACAGGTAGGTTTGAGTGTGTCCACTGCTCTCTAGTGCACAATATGTTAGGTAGTGGGGAAGCATGCAACAGACAACTGTCAGCTATTGCAGAAGTATACTCATATGCCGTAGAAACTGTATTGTAACTCTTGTAGATCAGTGGGTCATGATGAGCGGACATGTCAAAGTTATGAACTAATGATGGATAGGACTCCAGGATATCGAATGCATATAGAAATGCAAGGCCCTGACCTAGTTGTAGCAATAGTGTGGGGTGGCTTCCAAGGGCGAGGTTGAGGACGAGGAGGGCTGGGACCAGGACGAGGGCACGAACAATGCTATAACTATGGAGGACTCGGGCACTATGCGCGCGACTATATGAATCTGACCAGAATAAGTTGCTTGTAATACTATTAGTTTGATCATGAAGTTGTAGATTGCCTGATGTTGATCACACAGATGTGTGAGAAGGGGATACTGTAGCCTACTCCAACTCAAAATGTCCAGATGATGAGGGTGGAACCATGCGAAGGAGACACTAACGTAAATATGGTGCTTAGAAGTGGCGCGAATATAGCGGAGGATAAGGAAAAGCAACCTGGGGATGACGTATGGGTCCACAAGGCCCCTACAAAGGCATCTGAACTTGACTCGGGATGCACGAAGGAAATAGATATGGAAGCTATGAAGAGCTCTGTGGAGGTCTCTACCTCAGGTAGTAAGAAGCAATCAAAAGCCGGAGTGGATCTGTCTATGATTACTACCTTTTTATAAACTTGCATGAAGCTGCTACAAGACAATGAGGTAGTTCAAGGACTCTAAGAGTTGATCACTAAGTGCGAAGGACCAGTGGAACCGCACGTAATTCGAAAGATGGGAAAGCATACTTTGCGTACAGGGAGGGAAATGTGGCTGACCACACAAATTGGAGAATATGAGATGGATTAGGTAGTCCTTGACCTAGGTTCTGCTACAAATGTGTTACCAAATAGACTTGGGAACGAATGGGTTGACCCACATTACAGTGGTCTCCTATTTAATTGAGGATGGAAAATCAGCAAAAGATTGTTCCCATGGGGAGACTACAAGGAGTAACAGTGGATATTGATGGCAAGAGCACACAAACAGATTTTGAGGTAATAGAAATTGTGGATGACAGTAACCCTTACCCTGCATAACTCAGAATAGACTGGGCAATGAATATGAATGTAGTTATCAACCTGAAGAAGCGAAAAATGATTTTTGAGAAAAAGTCACTATGTGTAATTGTTCTATTGGATCTAGCCGAAGGAGTGTGCTACACTGAACCTATGCACGATGAAGACAGTGATGTTGAACTAGACTGCATTTACCAGATAACGACATAAGACCAGGATTGATTGAATCCAACAGAGGATAAAAGACTCTCATGGGAATGTGACAGTTCCTGCATGTCGGATCCAGATGAAGAAGTAGAGTGCTGGCAGAACCAATTGCATGAGGTAACAACACTAAATTGTAATATGATGATCAGATCACTGCGACGTGTGACAAGTGAAGAAAGGACACTACCAGCAAGTGACGACACAACAAATGGGGAGGAATTCATAGACCGATGGGGAACTACAATTATGGAGAAGAAGTGGGACGATGCGCAAGAAGGGGTGTTGTGCGCACCAACCACACAAGGGTGGAAAGCACCTAGGAAGATTAGGTGGAGTGGGCATGAACGTAAAATGCGGTTGCATGTACGGGTTGGAGGCCCTCAGCATCAAACGCAGTCTGGGCAGCGAGGAAGGAAATGGTTTGGGAACCTACTTACAGCAAAGGATGCAACTGTGTGCTACGCAACCACTTCCACAACTAAATCTTTGCGTACCAAGCATTCAGTGCGAATATAGGACCATAAACAAGACAAGGCATGCGAAGATGACCATATCCGCACTCAGATCGGATGAAACTAGGAAGGCAGAGAGAATTTCCCCACGCACTGCCCCTATAGTTCGGACTAACCTGGGTGAAGGAATTCAACAATTTCATGAAGCTATTTGGCGTGATAGCTTGAGACTTCATGAACTTGATGAAGAATGGTTAAGGCTAAGGAGGAAAAGTGCGAGGTTGGACGAAGAAATCAACAAAATAAAAAGTGAAGTCACACAAATGGGCCTCCCGAATCTAAGAATAAGGGGACCAAACCTAGCTGGCTCTCCTACGATACTAGAATGAGCTGCAACCCTGCTATCATGGTTGTGACCGCACCCTACTGAACAGGGGAGCACAGAACACAACGCGCTACTAGATGCAAAAGACACGAAGGGTGCCTGCAGCCCAAGCTAGTAGGGAAGTGGAAGCCTTGCAAAGGGGGTGTGGCCACCTGACTATCCTTAGGAGGCCCAGTCTCAGTGCTTCAAGCAATTGAAAGAAGGTGTGGGACTATAAACAAGTTTGCACAAGAGCTGTACAGAAGATACGCTATGTGTAGAACCAGGAGGTCATATGAATTGTGGTCGCAAATAAGGGGTTGCGCTATCATGTGGAAAGACTGGGAGGTGACCATTGACAACACTATTCATAACAATAAGTTTGAATTACGGCTGAGAGGAGCGAGTGGCAGTCCATTAACACAAGCATTCAAAATTATACAAAAAGATCTAAAACCAAGAAGATGTTAATGACTTAGAAGTGGAGGGAAGGGTTGTTTTTGAATTCACACGGTCTTATCAAAATGCTAACTAGCCACCCATGTAACCAAGTGAATCTAGGATAAAAATCATGTCTAGAACCAGAGCAAGGTTCGGAGAAGAACCCTATCTGACCTAGGAAGAGCCAAGAGAGGCGGTTGCTGCCCCATAGATTCAAATGTCCCCATGTACGCTGCGAATCTGGAAAGATAAACAAGATATGGGGCCAGTCCAAGCATCACCGCAATTCAGTAAATTGTCAATGGTAGGTAAGGGTAAGGCCATCACTATAGAACTCGAGGACGACAAGAAAGATCTACAAGCTCTGATCGCTTAGATTGAGGCACAGGATGAGAAAGAGGAAAATGTTCCCCAAGTGCCTTCAATGATAATACTACCACCATATATCTCTCCATGGAAAGGAATGACCAAGATTCCGAAGGACCTGGAGGCCACGAAGAGTATGCTCCAGACCCCACTTCTTCCGAATGAAATAAGGTTTGATGGTCTGCCAATGGGTCGGATACCAAATATCAAGTTTGAATCTTGGGATCTTGCAGACAGTGTGAAGTTTCCCTAGCTAGCCGAGGAGAAATTACTGCAGTAGAAGTGGTTACGGGGTGTGGTGAACGTGGGATTACTCAATCTAAGGTGGTGTTGTGCTATACAACAGCCCCCCATTTCATAAAATTTTACTTTAGAAAACTATAATATGAAATGGGTACCTTTTAGATTAAATTGGTATTAACTTATCATTCCTCTAAAGGTCCGGAAACAAACGAAACGTTATAAAACCATTTTTGAGTTAATAAATAATCGGTCTTAATAAAATGAATAATTCATTATTATTACAATAAAGCGATCGCAAGATCGCATATCGCAATAACAAAGGATGCATAACAAAGACCCATTGATTCTCCCCGATGCGACAAGCGTGAGTAACCATCGGTGATCGGGAAAACAAACAGCGAAAGGCCCCTCCTTGCTCCGATGCGATATCACCATCGACAATCAAGGAATGCGATATGAATATTATGAAACTCTTCCCCTTAAAGCTCCTGATGCAAGTTAAGCGATATCGCTATCGGCGATCGGGGATTCCACAATAACTTAAATAAAACTGCCCAAGGCTTCCTCCGACCGCCGATTGCGATAAAGCCAAGTGCGACTTTCAAAAAGGATTGATATGGCTTCGGTATATTATTTTAATTATTATTAAAAGCCTTTTCTCTTCCCAATAGTGATTCACTTGCGCCCAACCGCCAAAAAATCAAATCCACGCTTAAACGATTATTCGACAAATAAAGGATATAATGAGCATTTAAATGATTGACAGGTCTAAACAGCCAATTAATGGAGCAGTTATGCCTAAATCCCTTCAGAGATTGTATCTGCAGGAACCTTATGATAATCTTCGATTATTCATTGATTGGCACAATTCCTCCATACTTGGTTTTCGCCATCTATTCTCCGCATTACGTTCATTTTATCTCTTGTGCAAAGCTTTTCCACAGTAGCGAATTCAGACCAAATGGGGAAGAAATCTAAGAAATCTGGAACAGCTTCAGCTTCTGCGGTAACAAGACAACATGCCATCGATCCGGGACCAAGCAAAAAAGGATTAATCTCACATACCACATGTCTTGTGCCTCGGTAACACTACTTGGTAGAGCATTTACAACCTGGTTGAAGCCGAGGAACCTTAACAAACATCGGTACAAGCTATAGCAGGCTCGAGCTGGAAGTCTGATGCTACTCTAAAAGATTTTGTTGATTCCTACCTCCACAGGATAGCAGCTCGGGAGAAAATTCTTCCATATACAGATGTGGTGAGATGGGCCATTGAAGAAATTCCAATTACTAACAGAACATTCTGCACTATTGATGGGAGAGTATTCGGTTCATTTCAGCCCAATGATTTGAGACAAATGTACCATTTGCCCGAACCAGAGAAGAAGTATAATAAAGCATTCCTAGAGAAGTTTAGAGATGAAAATGAAACTGAGTTAGAGCCTATACAGGAATGGAGACAGAACCCGGTGAAACACAAACATGAGTCTTCGAGTAAGTACTCCGTCGATTCCTTATGTTCTCCTTATTGTTATGCTGGAGCTATGATGTGTCAGATGTGGGGATTGCATGATTCTTCAAAATTTTCCATAGAGATGGTACCTTTGATGGAAGCAACATGTAATAGTGAAATCATGGATTGGGGGAATATATTATCGGATAAGTTAGCTACAACTATTCTTGACTTCAGAAACAAATCCTGTGTTACTGATAGGTTCATCCCTCCATTTTACTTTAGTGCCTACATTTTATACACCCTCTGTTTTAATTCCGAGTTTCCTGTGTTAGGGTGGAGATGGACTCCACAGGACCCCATGCCCATTCATATCTATCACCAGAAATTATGGAAAGCTCATTATAAACACCACCTATATCAAGTCTGCAATGGATTCATGCTACCTATTTACTATGCAATTTTTGATAGACCTACTCCTAAGATCTCCTCTCAAGCAGAGATTCACTTGACAGCATTAGGAACCTGGTTTGGAGAATAAAAATTCACTTATGTAAGAGTTTTCGGCAGTCAGGCCAGGCCTCATATCCTCCCCTTGTACATACCAGACAAACTATTATCTCAAGAGATAGCATATCAGCTTACAACTGCATCGGCTACAAAGACTCTCAGGAATTCAAAGAAGCAAGTTTGGCCTCCTTTTCCTCTAAGGTGTGGCGTCTATACTCTGCATGATTATAAACATGCAAAGAAAGAGGCGGAAAAGATTAATATACTAAATCTTGCCACTCTGCGTAACAAATGCTTTGATCCGAAAGAGGTCGTCTATAATGTTCTAGACCAGGCCAAACTCACTAAATTTGAACATAAGGAAGATGAGTTTGATGACCTGTTCTCCTCGGCCGAGTCGATATTTCAGGTGCAAGAGATAGCTAAAATGAGATACCATGACGATGGGTTAGTTGAATTTAACAAACTTAGAGAGCAGAGGTTGCAAACTCTGCCTATAGATTTGTTAGCCACTGCCCCGATGATACAATCAAGCGAGCCTGAGCAGCAGCTTACCAAAGAACCCCCTGCTACATCCGAAATCTTTGAAGAAGTCCAAAGAAGAGAGCAGGAGGAACTCCAGAGGTTAGGACAGGAAGAGGCAAAGAGGAAAGAACAAGAGGAAACATAGAGGAAAGACAGAGAGGAAGCACAAAAGAAAGAACAAGAGAGAATATGCGAGGAGGAACATAAAAGGCAGCAGGAGCAGAGCAGCAAGGAGGTGAATGTCGACACTTAGATTGACCCAAGATTGCTCCAGGAATGGCAACAATTTCATTCAATTATAAGCAATCTCGAGAGCTCAAGGGATGCCGATACATGCAAAGCGGCCAATACACAGGATACAGCATCAAAAGAGGTTCCAAGCAAAGGAACCAGTAGTTTACCCCCGATTACAGAATTAGAAATAATTCCCAAGGATCCTTCGGATCAAATTATTTTGCAGGTGGAGGATATTCCTCCATTGGATGTTTTCTATAGCCCAAAACACAGGGCTGTAATAAAGCGACAGCAGAAAAGGAGAAGGATTGATCAACCTTCCCTGTTCCCTGAACAAACAGTAATAGCCAATGTAGTGTGTAAGGAAGAATTCGACCCCTCTGATGACCTGACAAAGTTATCCCAATATGGTGTTGCCTATTCGGCAGCCACCATGGATAAGGCATCAGAGGTGAGCAATTTGTTGAAAGAAAAGGATCAGGCGATCGCTTCACTACAAACACAGCTATCAGAGGCACAACAGAAGGCAGAACAACTACAACAGCAACTGTCCACGCAGCAATAGTTAAATAACCAACTGAACAAACAGTTGCATAAAGAGAAACAGAGGGAAAATTCGGGAGCGATTTAGAGACATAAAGAATTATCGGAGGAATTAGAAAAATTGAAGGCAATGAATGAACAGATGGTAAAAACAAAAGATGAGCAAATTGCTCAATTATCAGCTCAAGTAGAGAAATTCAAGAGTCTTCCCCAGCCTGCCGATTTCAGAGCAGAGGCAATATAGATTAATAAGGCACTAATAACACAAATAAGATTGTTGTGTCATGAAATTGCCCAAGTTGAACCTCTGTGCGACATAACAACATCTATAATAGACAAATCAGTTGATGCCAGATAGGATTTAGAGCAAGCCGATGAGACTTTAACAGATTTTCTTACTTGGTAGGACACTAATGACGGACAGGCAGCAAACTTGCCTAAAATCTTAGAATCCCATAAAGAAATTCTATTCATGGAGTGGCAGTCCCAACTAATGAAAGCAGAGAGAGCGGTTTCTAGATGCAAATTATCTACGAACAATTTGATTGACTTGATTAACAATACTCTCAATTTATCTAACATGATTTCTCAATGTACACCAGGTAAATTATTATTAGCCAAGACATTGGAGCAATCATGTTACCAAGAACTAGAAAAGAATGGGATATTGATCTCAGGAATTAAAAGTTTAACTTGGGACACCTATTGGTTGTTCCTAGTAAAACCATACAGCTAGAGAGCTGCCCTCAAATGCCTAACATATGCAATCGGGTGTATCATTCCCGATATACATGATGCCACCTATGCTGCTCAAATCAATTCTCGTCTCAGCCGCCCTCAAGAAGTGGAACCAATGTTGGCAATATGCCAACTCAAGACAAAAGGCAAATAGCCAGAGTGATGAATCATGCTACCGATTACCAGATTGCTGTGGGGAGATATTCAAGATCAGGTTATACCAATTTAGTAGCATTTTAATTTTGTAGTTTGTTAGATTAGTTTAGTATTTATAGACCCTTTCATGTATTTAGAAAGGGTCATAAGTTTTTGTATATGACTTAAGCCTGAAGTTGCACTACTGTACTTCAGGAATATTCTTTTATGAAAACTGGACCAATTTTTCCAAATTTTGATAATGAAGCTTTTATGTGGATGTGCATTACTGCCTTTATTTAAAAGTATTTCTAAGTCGGAAGAAGGAATTCAAATTGTGATTGACATTGGGAATGATTTGCAGCTCATATGGTACTATTATCTATGTCTAAATTTATTCTTTTTATGTGAATTGTTGTTTGATCATTCTTGCTATTATTGAATATGTGAATGTGTCTTAACAATAGACTTTATACTTTCCACTATTGAATGTTTACAGTTTGCTATTCTCCTAATCATGCATGTATCAGTAATATAAAAAGAGAAGTGTAACAATGTTTTATCAATTACTTCGTTCAACTATTTGAACGAAGCAATTATTATTTAAATGAACGTCTTTGTTTATTGAATAGTGTCATCTATATGCCTATTAACGAACAAAGATCACCAAACGTTGCACTTAAGAATAGAAGCTTCCCGGGATAAAATAGCCATTTACGTTTTCACTCATAGAATAAGTCCTCCATTCATTATTGCTTATTAGAAAACCAATCATTCATCCACCCCCTTTTATTCATTACTGGGAAACTGGTCCCATTATATCCAGTCAGAGCCACCATTCCAAATGGAAAGGGAGTTGTATTAAGGTCCGGACTGGGTGGTTATCCCCCAATGTTGATGTAACGACTTTCGGGGCATCAACAGTACCCTATCAACCCGAGAAATCCTTAGAGATGATTTATGGATGTGGTGATTTTCCATTCCTTAATGGCTTTAATTTTGCTAGGGTCTACCTTAACTCCTTCATGAGATACAATATGACCCAGATATTCCAACTCTCGTACTCCAAAGAAACATTTGAATCTTTTTGCATATAATTGTTTCTCCTCCAATAGTTGTAGCACCCTATCGACATGTTCAACATGATCCTTTCAAGACTTGCTGTAGGTTAGTATATCATCAAAAAATACTAACACAAATTTTCTAAGGGTTTGAAAATGGAATTCATCAAACCTTGAAATGTAGAAAGTGCATTGGTAAGGCCAAAAGGCATGACCAAAAAAATTCATAGTGACCCCATGAGTTCTTAAATGTGGTTTTCGGGAATGTCTTCAGTCTTCATTTCTTGATTTGATGATATCTTGAAATGAAGATCCAACTTGGGTGAAGTTAAATTTAGCATCCAATTCATCCAATAATTCATCAATGGGACAGGGAATGGGGAAACTTATCTTTAATAGTGAGCTTGTTGAGCTCCCTATAATTCGGACACATGCACCATGATCCATCCTTCTTGTGCACCAATACTACTGGAGTAGAGAAATAACTTTGGCTAGGTTGAATTATACTAGCCTCTAGCATTTCTGCAACCATATGTTTAATTTCACTCTTTTGGGCATAGGGATATCTGTATGTCCTGATGTTTGGAGGAACACTTCCTGGAATCAAATGGATAGCATGATCATGATCACGAATAGGTGGGAGACCTTTGGGAGTCTCAAATACCTTGGAATGATTGTCTAGGACTTTTTGAAGATCTAGAGAAATAAATGATTTCGATGTGGAAACATCTAGCGAACATAATTGTGCAATTACACCTCATTGTTCTTTTTTTAGAATCTTTGTCATACCGTTAGAGTTTATTATCTTTCTCGGTTTCCTTGCAATACCCCTTAATTCAACATCCTTTCCTTCCATAGAAAATTTTATGAAAATTTCTTGAAAGTTAAAAGCTATTGTACCCAAGGATTGTAGCCATTAGACTCCTAGTAAAACATTAGCACCTCCCATTGGAATGGAAAGAATTGGGCTATTCAATACATATTGTCCCATGGATAGCTTGATATTACAACACTTTCTAGAGCAATTTATGGTTCCTCCACTTGCAACCATCACTTGACACTCTGGTGCTAGATATAGGAAGCAATTCAATTCTTTTGCTACTTACAATGAATAAAATTGTGGGTACTTCCTGAATCAATCAACACTATTACCTTTTTCTTCTTGATTTGTCCTTCTATCTTGATGTTTGAGTAGT
>APFE031161145.1:0-17622 GCA_000404065.3 Pinus taeda
TTTCTGAATAAGTTATAAATAAAGCAATTCAATGTCTCTATTAAACATTACCAATGTGTCTATGAAGCATTACCAATGTCTCTATTAAGAATTACCTGGAAAAAAACAAAACAAAATACAATTCAATGTCTCTATTAAAAATTACCCGGAAAAAAACACAACAAAATACAATTTTATATCAACTTTAAATAGATAAAGACAAACTATTTAATCACCTAAAAAGTCAAAAGTAAATATATTTAAAAAAATTGTGAAAATCTCTAATTTGTTTGATTATACATTGTAACCATGTTTAAAAATGTTCTCAATATCCTTTATTTTGAACACCAATCAATAAATAAATTACAATAAATCTTAAATCAATAATAATTTATTAAGACAACACAAAGAGTTTACGTGGAAAACCATGGGAAATGATCAACAATGATTTTTATTAATAATACAATATACATCAAAGTCACCTCCACTCCAATGTCCTATGCCTTCCACTCTCTCTTTTTTTTGCGAGTCGAAGGCCACAATACCATGTGTAACCAAAACCCTGTGCAAGCTATAAACCTGAATTATTATTTTTCACTCTCTATTTATTTTGTGAGAGATATACTATATTTAAATAGTCTAGACAATGAAATACTAGAGGAACAATACCATGTGTAACCAAAACCATGGGTCCCAAACAATAGATCCAAAACCATGTGCAAGCTATAAACCCAAATTATTATTTTTACAATGAGAACATCACAAATAAATATTTAAATATTATGACAACTATCAATATAACTTAATTTTGTTTTTATTTTTTATTTTTTAACATTGTATTTTATAATAACTGATTTAATGAGTCATCATTGAGACAACCATATGACTATTCCCATGGCTTAATCATTGAGACAACCATACGACTACTCCCAGGATATACCAGGTAATCATAAAAGAGCGCACACACACATATTTCACAAATTTATTTAGTTATAATATGATTTTAGAATTTTTGTTTGTTTTTTATTTAAGGAATATAAGGTTTGAATATAACGTTAAATTATAGTCATTGTTTAAGCAAACTACCTTAAAAATTTGTGAAAACTTCATAATTACATTTGTGTATGTACATGAATTTATATTATAGTTAGAAAAATTCATAATTGCATTTGTGTATGTACATTGAATTTATATTATAGTTATTAATTAAAAATTGAATAACAATTAGAATGATTTTGGAATGCATCAGTATAAATATGCATAGATTTTTTGGATCTCACATGTGACCTTTACACTATCAATAAAATATAAAATAAATTACATTTTAAAAATTGAAAAATATTATAACACAAAGTTAAAATTGATTTCTTGGGTTAAAGCCATTTTCCATAAACTAGGTGGAAATTTTTATACAAGTATTAAATTGCAATCATAAATGTTTAATTTAAAGGATTTTAATTTGAACATTATTTAATTGTTTTGATTTATTAGTGTTAAGAAATTTACCCAAGAACACAAATTAATTATGGAGAATTACTGAGAGAAATTAATATAAAAATAACCAGCAACAACCATAAACACATAAACACACATGTTTATCTCGGAAAACCCCAAATCCGGGGAAAAGCCCGATCATAATGAAATTTCATTATCCTTGGCCAAAACCCTGGCCAATCCGGCCAAGTGAGCCTTCACCGCTCACCTCCAGGCCCTTGCATTACAATGAAGTCCTTCAATCCAGGGAAAAACCCGATCATAATGAAATTTCATTATCCTTGGCCAAAACCCTGGCCAATCCTGCCAACTGAGCCTTCACGGCTCACCTCCAGGCCCTTGCATTATAATGAAGTCCTTCCAGCCTTTTATAGGCTCCATTACATATAATACCACGGGCAGAATACCATGGGTTCACAATACCATGGGTGCACAATACCATGTGCCTCAAAACCATCACTATTTAACCTGGTCAACTTTTGA
Organism: Pinus taeda; assembly: GCA_000404065.3. Taxonomy (NCBI): domain Eukaryota; kingdom Viridiplantae; phylum Streptophyta; class Pinopsida; order Pinales; family Pinaceae; genus Pinus; species Pinus taeda. The sequence continues at coordinate 1,957 of APFE031161145.1, forward strand.
CTCTATCCCGAGTCAAGTTTACCTAACAATTCCCCCCTTAAACTTGACTTGGGGTTCCTTGACTAACTCCAGCCAAACCTGCCCTTAAACTTGACTTGGGGTTCCTTGACTAACTCCAGCCAAACCTGCTAAGTGAGACAATCTCGCTCACTCTAGCTCTTACCCCCCTCAGAGTTTTTACCGTGGTATTGTTAACCCGACATCCCCCCTATCACCTAGGTCTAACCCAAACTTTTCCAGTGATCACCGAGGGGTACACATGCCTTACCAAGTCTTACAGTAGTATGCCCATTTACATGTAACAATTTTGACTTCATTAATTTTTTTTGTTTTGTTTACTGCTGCTATGATTTTGATCCATCCTCTCTCAACAGGTCCATCGGATTTCTCGTTTTCATGCTCGCTGAATTCATTTTTAGTGATTGCTTCCTTGATCTGGCATTTCAACTCCTGCAATGCTTTCCTCTCTAATTCCTTCAAATCAGAAACGAAGTTGCTCTACTCCTTGAATGAAGTCAGCCATGGCTCTGTTACAGGATTGCTCTCTGCAACACCATTTCCATTGGGCTAAAATAAATCCTTCACTGAAGGCATACATTCGAAGCCCAAACCCTCAACCATGGCTCTGATACCGATTGTTAAGAAATTTACCCAAGAACATAAATTAATTATGGAGAATTATTGAGAGAAACAAATATAAAAATAACCAGCAGCAACCATAAACACATAAACACATAAATGATAGGAAAAGTTTTATGTATATTGGAAAAATGTTTTGGAAAGGGAAAATGGATCAAGCATGGCTTTGATACCAATTTCTAAGAAATTTACTCAAGAACATAAATTAATTACGGAGAATTATTGATAGAAACAAATATAAAAATAACCAGCAGCAACCATAAACACATAAACACATAAATGATAGGAAAAGTTTTATGTATATTGGAAAAATGTTTTGGAAAGGGAAAATGGATTTTGGTATGGTAATCTTCCTTTGTGCATCATGATTTCAATGTGATATAAAAAATTATTGCTAGTGAAATATGGAAGTTGTTAGATAAGTTTGCTTTATTGCATATAAGTGGATGCCTTATTCTAAATCACTAGAATTATTAGAAAATTTCAAATTGTGTGATCTTGGTGAGAGATAAAGTTGTCATTCAAAAAATAAAATTTATTTAGCTCTAAAGTTGTTAGATAAGTTTACTTTGTGAGAGTTAAATTTGATATTCAAAAAACAAAATTTATTTAGCTTGAAAGTTGTGAGATAGGTTTGTGTTTTTGAATATAAGTGGATGTCTTATTCCAAATCACTAGAATTATTTGAAAATTTTGAAGTGTCTAGCCTCGGTGAGAGCTAAAGTTGATATTCGAAAAATAAATATTATTTAGCTTCATTATTTATGTACTCAAGGAAAACAAAAATAAAAAATGAATTCTTATTCCATGTTGTGTCTAGTATTTCAAAAATAATAGTCCAAGATATTAATGTTAAGGATAATAGTATGCACCTTTGGTACTAACTATTTAGAGTGCTCATAATGAAATTGCATTGTAGAGTAATTGGGGTGTGATAACTATTGTTTTGATTCCTTAACTTATCTAATGTTAAGGATATTAGTATGCACCTTTAGTACTAACTATTTAGAGTGCTCATAATGAAATTGCATTGTAGAGTAATTGGGGTGTGATAACTATTGTTTTGATTCCTTAACTTATCTATTCCTCCATGGTATTAAAGTGTGGTTGAGGTAGTAGGAATAACGGATAACAATCCACACTTATAAATTGAGTTATTAAGAGTGCTCATTGTGGATACATGTTGCTAAATTGTAAAACAAAAGATTGTTTTTTATGAAGTATGATTGAGATAGTGGAGTGTTTAGAGGTAGCAATCCATATTTTTAAATTAAATTATCTATTATTGGGATCATTGTGAATGGGAATGTATCTCAATTGAAAATTTATTACTTAAATGAAGTAGGGTGTAGGTTTGATCTTTATTTTATTTAAGTTAATCATTGCAATAAATGTAGTGAAGGGTATTTTTCAAGAATCAACATGTAGTTAAACAAGTGGGATAATTGCAAAGCAGTGTAGTCCTTTCCTTTTTAGTAGTTATCGGTATGCTGGAACTGTAGGGTCCACATTTTGTACTTCTTCGAAACTTATATACAAAATATTTTTTAAAGTCACATTTTTTAGAAAAGATCCAATTGCTAGTTGTGTGGAACAACAAGTGTATGAAGTCAGGGATCTGTGTGAAATAAAGGCCCCTCTAGTACATTCCCCACTTCTGCACATCCTTTATTGTGCATGCTTCTCGGTCTCCAACTTTACAATGTGAAAAATGCTTTTGTCATCCATCGACTAACATGTTTAATTCTTGTTAGCGTGATGATAAATTCCATGTTTCTTGTCATAGGACATTTATATCCCTCACTTTTTGTGAGATGCACATTGCTCCCATTATGAGACGTGAATGCTTATGTTAAATGACATAAAGATCTCTACCTTTACTTTTCATCCCCTAATTTTTGTTAATGCACTCTACTACCATTACGAGATGTGAATGATTATGTTAAATGACATAAAGATATTTGTCTCGTTTGTTGCGTTAAAAAGCATACATATTGTCTTTATTCGAAACCTATATACAATTTTTTTTTTTAAATCACAATTTTTTAAGAGAAGATCTAATTGTGGAAGTAGTTGTGTGGAACAAGTGTATGAATTATGCGTTCTGCGTGGAATAAAGGTTCTCTCGAACATAACCCTCTTCCACACATCCTTTATTGCCCATGCTTCTCGTTCTTCCGATTTAAAATGTAAAATTTACTTATGTCATCCATCGGCCAAGTTATTTAATTCTCATCAATGTGACAATAAATTCATTATTTCTTGTCGTAAGACTTTTTTGTCCCATACTTTTCGTTAGATGCACTTTTCTCCCATTACAAGATGTGAATGCTTATGTTAAATGGAATAATGATCTCCATCACATTTTTTTCTTTAAAAAGAATATATGTTGGGGCCATCGAAAAAGGAAGTGAGCCGGGTAGGACAGGGAGTCGCATTTTGTCCTTATTCAAAATACAGTGCAACAATGAATTCCTTGTTAGTGTGACAATGAATTCCTTGTATCTTGGATGCATGTAATACAAACATAGAGCTAGAAATAGTAAATTCAATTTAAATTAGCATTAATTATCTAATTGGAAGATATTATTAAATTTGATAAATTCCACCCAAGAAGATATAGAAGGCTATTGGTGTAAAAATATGACGTACTTAGTTATAGAATGTGTGGAGCCAATGCTTGTGTGAAGGTAAAGTGATTTGTAATTTTGTTTTACCAATCAGAGGGTTTGGAAATTTGATAAAACAATAAGACAATGCAAGAAATGCCATTACATAGGAAAATACAATAGAACACACTGACCTAGCTACCAAATCTCATGCTCATAAAAAACGTTCCTTGTCAATGAACACATATTTTAGTTGATCCCTTATTTCATTAGCAACATAATGTGTTGTAGATATAGGAATATTCAGTTAACCATGATAAACATTAAACATAAGAGAATATAAACCACAACAATGCAACGCAACATCAAAACAAAGGGACACCAGATTTTTAGGTGGAAAGCCCAAATGAGAAAATCCACTATTGTTGTTGTCTTTGTCTTGTTATCATCATAAAATTGAAATATTCTTACATATTGCATTGGGGCAAACTCTTAGCAGTGCATGGGATCCTACCTGTTAGAGGCTACCACCTCCTCTAGTTTCTCCAACTCTGACTGGAAGGAAGCTACTACTCCTTGATCAAATTTACCATCCGTATATGCACAGTTTCGGTATATGCGTAGTTTCTTTAACATAAAGGAATATACATGAACGACGTGCATATATGGATGATATGCACATACAGGAAAGTTCATGTATCTACATTGTATACGCGCAAATTCAATATACAGAAATTGCGCATATACGGAAACTGGGCATATACGGAAGATTTGTGCATATCTTCCGTATATGCCCAGTTTTCGTATATGTGCACATCTTCCGTATATGCCCAGTTTCCGTATATGCGCAATTTACGTATATGGAATTTGCGCATATATGATGTAGAAGCATAAACAAACATGTGTACAAATTCCATATACAGAAATTGCGTATATATGGAAACTGTCCATATACGGAAGACACGCACACATCTTCTGTATATGCCCAGTTTTCGTATATGCGCACATCTTCCATATATGCACAGTTTCCGTATATGCGCAATTTATGTATATGAAATTTGCGCATATACGATGCGCATGTCTTCTGTATATGCCCAATTTCTGTATATGCGCACATCTTCCGTATATGCACAGTTTCCGTATATGCGCAGTTTCTGTAACATAAACAAAGATGCATGAACGACGTGCATATACGGAAGATATGCACATACAGGAAAGTTAGGGATAGACGGAAGACACACGCATATCTTCCGTATATGCCCAATTTCTGTATATGCGCACATCTTCCGTATATGCACAGTTTCCGTATATACGCAGTTTCTGTAACATAAAGGAATATACATGAACGACGTGCATATACGAATGATATGCACATACAGGAAAGTTCATGTATCTGCATCGTATACGCGTAAATTCAATATTCGAAATTGCGCATATACGGAAACTAGGCATATATGGAAGATTTGTACATATCTTCTTTATATGCCCAGTTTCCGTATATGCGGAAATCTTCCGTATATGCCCAGTTTCCGTCTATGCGCACATCTTTTGTATATGCACAGTTTTCGTATATGAGCAATTTATGTATATGGAATTTGCGCATATATGATGCAGAAGCAATAACGAAGATGTGTGCAAATTCCATATCTTGAAATTGCGCATATACGGAAACGGTGCATATACGGAAGACGCGCACATCTTCCGTATATGCCCAGTTTCGGTATATGCGCAAATTCAATATACAGAAATTGCGCATATACGGAAATTGGGCATATACGGAAGATTTGTGCATATCTTCCGTATATGCCCAGTTTCCATATATGCGCACATCTTCCGTATATGCACAGTTTCCGTATAGGCGCAATTTATGTATATGGAATTTGCGCATATACGATGCAGAAGCAATAACAAAAATATGTACAAATTCCATATCTTGAAATTGCGCATATACGGAAACAATGCATATACGGAAGACGCGCACATCTTCCGTATATGCCCAGTTTTCGTATATGCCCAGTTTGCGTATACGCGGAAATTCAATATACAGAAATTACGCATATACGGAAACTCGGCATATACGGAAGATTTGTGCATATCTTCCGTATATGCCCAGTTTCTCTATATGCGCACATCTTCCGTATATGCCCAATTTTCGTATATGCGCAATTTATGTATATGGAATTTGCGCATATACGATGTAAAAGCATAAACGAACATGTGTACAAATTCCATATACAGAAATTGCGCATATACAGAAACTGTGCATATACGGAAGACACACACACATCTTCTATATATGCCCGGTTTCTGTATTTGCGCACATCTTCCTTATATGCACAATTTCCGTATATGCACAATTTATGTATATGAAATTTGCGCATATACGATGTGCATGTATTCCGTATATGCCTAGTTTCCATATATGCGCACATTTTCCGTATATGCACAATATCCGTATATGCACAGTTTCTGTAACATAAATGAAGATGCATGAACGACGTGCATATACGGAAGATATGCACATACAAGAAAGTTAGGGATATACGGAAGACACGCGCATATCTTCCGTATATCCCCAGTTTCCGTATATGCGCACATCTTCCGTATATGCATAGTTTCCGTATATGCACAGTTTCTGTAACATAAAGGAATATACATGAACGACGTTCATATACGGATGATATGCACATACAGGAAAGTTCATGTATCTACATCGTATACGCGCAAATTCAATATACAGAAATTACGCATATACGGAAACTAGGCATATACGGAAGATTTGTGCATATCTTCCGTATATGCCCAGTTTTCGTATATGCGAACATCTTCCGTATATGCCCAGTTTTCGTATATGCGAAATTTATGTATATGGAATTTGTGCATATACGATGTAGAAGCATAAACGAGATGTGTACAAATTCCATATACAGAAATTGCGCATATACGGAAACTGTGCATATATGGAAGACACGCACACATCTTCTGTATATGCCCAGTTTCCGTATATGCGCACATCTTCCATATATGCATAGTTTCCTTATATGTGCAATTTATGTATATGAAATTTACGCATATACGATGCGCATGTCTTCCGTATATGCCCAGTTTCCGTATATGCACACATCTTCCGTATATGCATAGTTTCCGTATATGCGCAGTTTTTGTAACATAAAGGAATATACATGAACGACGTGCATATACGGATGATATGCACATACAGGAAAGCTCATGTATCTGCATCGTATACTCGCAAATTCAATATACAGAAATTGCGCATATACGGAAACTGGGCATATACGGAAGATTTGTGCATATCTTCCGTATATGCCCAATTTCCGTATATGCGGAAATCTTCCGTATATGCCCAGTTTCCGTATATGCACACATCTTCCGTATATGCACAATTTCCGTATATGCGCAATTTATGTATATGGAATTTGCGCATATACGATGCTGAAGCAATAATGAAGATGTGTACAAATTCCATATCTTGAAATTGCGCATATACGGAAACGGTGCATATACGGAAGATGCGCACATCTTCCGTATATGCCCAGTTTCCGTATATGGCAAATTCAATATACACAAATTGCGCATATACGGAAACTGGGCATATACGGAAGATTTGTGCATATCTTCCGTATATGTCCAGTTTCCGTATATGCAGAAATCTTTCGTATAAGCCCAGTTTCCGTATATGCACACATCTTCCGTATATGCACAGTTTCCATATATGTGCAATTTATGTATATGGAATTTGCGCATATACGATGCAGAAGCAATAACGAAGACGTGTACAAATTCCATATCTTGAAATTGCGCATATACGGAAACAGTGCATATACAGAAGACGCGCACATCTTCCGTATATGCCCAGTTTCCGTATATACCCAGTTTCCATATACGCGCAAATTCAATATACAGAAATTGCGCATATACGGAAACTGGGCATATACGGAAGATTTGTGCATATCTTCCGTATATGCCCAGTTTCCGTATATGTGCACATCTTCCGTATATGCCCAGTTTTCATATATGCGCAATTTATGTATATGGAATTTGCGCATATACGATGTAGAACCATAAACGAAGATGTGTACAAATTCCATATACAGAAATTGCGCATATACGGAAACTGTGCATATACGGAAAACACACACACATCTTCTGTATATGCCCAGTTTCCGTATATGCGCACACCTTCCATATATGCACAGTTTCCGTATATGCGCAATTTATGTATATGAAATTTGCGCATATACGATGCGCATGTCTTCCGTATATGCCCATTTTCCGTATATGCGCACACCTTCCGTATATGCACAGTTTTCGTATATGCGCAGTTTCTGTAACATAAATGAAGATGCATGAACGACGTGCATATACGGAAGATATGCACATACAGGAAAGTTAGGGATATACGGAAGACACGCACATATCTTCCGTATATGCCCAGTTTTCGTATATGCGCACATCTTCCGTATATGCACAGTTTCTGTATATGCGCAGTTTCTGTAACATAAAGGAATATACATGAATGAATTGCATATACAGATGGTATGCACATACAAGAAAGTTCATGTATCTGCATCGTATACGCGCAAATTCAATATACAGAAATTACGCATATACGGAAACTAGGCATATACGGAAGATTTGTGCATATCTTCCGTATATGACCAGTTTCCGTATATGCGCACATCTTACGTATATGCCCAGTTTTCGTATATGCGCAATTTATGTATATGGAATTTGCGCATATACGATTTAGAAGCATAAACAAAGATGTGTACAAATTCCATATACAGAAATTACACATATACGGAAACTGTGCATATACGGAAGACACGCACACATCTTCTATATATGCCCAGTTTCCGTATATGCACACATCTTCCATATATGCACAGTTTCCTTATATGCGCAATTTATGTATATGAAATTTACTCATATACGATGCGCATGTCTTCTGTATATGCCTAGTTTCCGTATATGCGCACATCTTTCGTATATGCACAGTTTCTGTATATGCGCAGTTTCTGTAACATAAACGAAGATGCATGAACGACGTGCATATACGGAAGATATGCACATACAGGAAAGTTAGGGATATACAGAAGACACGCGCATATCTTCCGTATATGCCCAGTTTTCGTATATGCGCACATCTTCCGTATATGCACAGTTTCCGTATATGCGTAGTTTCTGTAACATAAAGGAATATACATGAACGACATGCATATACGGATGATATGCACATACAGGAAAGTTCATGTATCTGCATCGTATACGCACAAATTCAATATACAGAAATTACGCATATACGGAAACTGCACATATACGAAAGATTTGTGCATATCTTCCGTATATGCCCAGTTTCTGTATATGCACACATCTTCCGTATATGAACAGTTTCCGTATATGCGCAGTTTCTGTAACATAAAGGAATATACATGAACGACGTGCATATACGGATGATATGCACGTACAGGAAAGTTCATGTATCTGCATTGTATACGCGCAAATTCAATATACAGAAATTATGCATATACAGAAACTGGGCATATACGGAAGATTTGTGCATATCTACCGTATATGCCCAGTTTTCGTATATGCGCACATCTTCCGTATATGCCCAGTTTCCGTATATGCGCACATCTTCCGTATATGCATAGTTTTCGTATATTCGCAATTTATGTATATGGAATTTTCGCATATACGATGTAGAAGCATAAACGAAGATGTGTACAAATTCCATATCTTGAAATTGCGCATATACGGAAATGGTGCATATACGGAAAACGCGCACATCTTCCGTATATGCCTAGTTTCCGTATATGCGCAAATTCCATATACATAAATTGCGCATATACGGAAACTGTGCATATATAGAAGATGTGCGTATATACGGAAACTAGGCATATACGAAAGATGTGCGCATATACGGAAACTGGGCATATACGGAAGATATGCGCATGTCTTCCGTATATGCGCAATTTCTGTATATGGAATTTGCGCATCTGCGATGCAGATACATGAACGACTTGCATATACGGAAGATATGTACATACAGGAAAGTTAGGGATATACGGAAGACATGCGCATATCTTCCGTATATGCCCAGTTTCCGTATATGCGCATGTCTTCCGTATATGCCCAGTTTCCGTATATGCACACATCTTCCGGATATGCACAGTTTCCGTATATGCGCAATTTATGTATATGGAATTTGCGCATATACGATGCAGAAGCATAAACGAAGATGTGTACAAATTCCATATACAGAAATTGCGCATATACGGAAACGGTGCATATACGGAAGACGCGCACATCTTCCGTATATGCACAGTTTCCGTATATGAGCAGTTTCTATAACATAAACGAAGATGTGTACAAATTCCACATGACAACCTCCATACATGCATAATTTCCATATATGCACGTCTTCTGTATATGTGCATATCTTCCATATATACATAAGATACAGAAGATGTGTGCATATACAAAATATGTGCACATATGGAGGTTTTCGTATATGCATATTAAGGAAGTTGTGCATATATAGAAGATGTGTGCATATACAAAATATGTGCATATATGGAAGTTGTCGTATATGCATATTAAGGAAATTGTACAATGTTTTGTATATGTGCATATATAGAAGAGATGTGCATATACGAAAGTTGCACATATACACAAGATATATGCATATATGGAAGTTGTGCATATACTTAATATGTGCATATATGGAAGATATATGCATATACGAAAGTTGTGTATAACTTTAGTCTCTGTATAGGCATAGCTTCCATATATGCACATATATTTAATTTCTATGTATGTGCATATATTTAGTATATGCACAAAGATATCTTTAGTATATGCACATATACGAAAGTTGCACATATATGGAAATTGCGCATATACAGTGGCTAAAGTTGCGCATAAATTATGTATATGTGCATCTTCCATATATGCACAACTTCTATATATGTGCATCTATTGTATATGCACAACTTCCATATATGTGCATATATAGAAGTTTTGCATATACAAAAGTTGTACAAAACTTCAACCTCTATATATAGGCAACCTCCATATATGCACAACTTCAACCTCTGTATATACACAACCTCCGTGCATGCACAAATTTTAACATTCTATAGATGACTCTTGGACTTCCACTTTTCATTACATTTATGATATATTGAAATTACATAATCCACGAATGATGCGGAAAATGATGACTCATATACATCTTGACATGACACCTTGACGAGACATGACATGACATTGATGACATAGACCGCATGATGATATGACAATGTCAAGTCATTCTTTCTGTTGTTGTCTTCATGTCTTCTTGAAAGATAGTACATGTTCTTCTTCTTCTTCCTCCATAGGGCTTGAAGGTAGGGACTCTTTAATGTGATCTTGATCTCTAGCTGTTGCCACAATTTGGTGTCCCTTTGTCTTTTTTGATTGATCAACTTGTTTTTGTAGCTACAAAGGTGTCTTCTCGCATGGTCTCCTTCTTTATCTCCTCCATCATCATATTGTCACAAAATTATATAATACCTACAACTGAAATCCACTCATATCAAGATGACATCAATCCAATAAGGCCCTAGTCTAACATGCTTCATGACAACCATTAACTGAGCTAGAACCAAGTGATAGGCTGAGACACTAGATCAAGGATTATGCAGTTGCGTAGATCAGGAGGTCCAGGTCTAGGACTGAGCCTTGATACTATGCAATGAACAGTTTAGGCTGGCTAGGGGAATACAATTACGCAGTTGAGGAGGTCATGCAATAAGGATGGAGGCTTGAGGCTTCAGGTTTCCCACTGCATAGTTCTTGACGAACAGTGGCTAAGGGATTATGTAGTTGCACAGTTCAAGTGGTCAAGGTTGAAGCTTTTTTCTTAAGACTCTACAATGCACAGGGGAAGGTGACTGAAAGGCAGGGATTGTGCAGTTCCGTAGCTTAAGGGTTAGGGTTGAGCACTGAGACAACGCAATGAATAGCTTTGGAAGGAAAGATCTAAGAATTAAGGTGTGAGCCTGAGGACTTATACTATGTAGTTCAAGAAGGTTGAGTGAGATCAGGTTGCTCAAGAATGTACTTATCGGAATTTAGCTAAGTGTGGTATCAACAAATCCAAAGTGAAAAAAGACAAAACTTGAGCATGATCACACACTTATAATAGCTGATGACACAACATTGATCACCCAAAAAACATGAACAACATACTTCCATTATTGTAACAACATAACATAGAAATGCCTATCCAAACTTTCCCTTTGTGGCTCTTAACATAGAAGGAATGCCTTCCATGTGAGACATGTAGATGAAACATCCTAATATTAAACATGTGGAATTGAAGTTGACATGATGACATTGATTAAGCGTTTTATTTTATACGTGTTTGTTCAGGGAACAAAACAAGATTGCTTGGTCCTAGGTCATAGTCATCAAGTTGTAATCCAATTCCAAATTGGAGTGATTAACTCACTCTACATATAAGAATGAAGTGAAATGGCTGCAAGCATTATCTCTTTCAAAGTTCACCTCACCAATATCAAATAATACACATATGAATGAAAAATGCTTCCATTCACATTACAAATAATATCCAACGAAAAAGATTACCATGCACATTACAAATGCACTACCATGATGAATGCGTACATGTTGGTCTAGTAATAAAGAAAGGTCATGCATTGAAGAATGATATGACACCCTTGGTCAAGTACATAGTTAGTTTTCCTACACTTAATTTCAAGAAAGGTTTTATGACTAATAAAAATAAGTTGAGCACAACTTGATGGTTGAAAACATTTAGCTCCTAATAAATCAAAACAATTAAATAATGTTCAAATTAAAATCCAAGGCCCAATCCTGTAATGTAATGCAAAGTGATTTCTGTTCTCCAGTGATTGTTTTCTCTATTCCACTATTTCTGATTAAGTAATGTTGTTGTTTCTCCATTTGTCTGTCTATAAGTATAAATCCGTTGTGTGTTATGTATGCTCTGGTCTAACAACTGGTATCAGAGCCAGATATTGGCTTCAAAAGGATTTTTCGATGCGAGGGGTTGATAGTGCCTAATGAGATCAATGCAGCCTTTTTACAGATCTGGGTCTGAAAATAATGGTGGAACAATTGTACATGGAAAAACCTCGAGGAGAATGTGCAAAAGATAGTGCTGTAACTGCAAGGTATCGTAGTGCATTTGTGATATTTACCGGTTCGGAACATGTTGACAAATTTTTCAGGATTCATGCGGCTATTTAAAAAGGTCAGTAGAAGAAAATTGTTCATGCGGCTTCGGAAATTGTTCATTTTCTGCTACGTGAGGCCACTAGTGATGGAATCTACAAGGTTCTTGTTGTGTTTATGTGTTGATGGTTGCTGCTGGTTATTTTTATATTTGTTTCTCTCAATAATTCTCCGTAATTAATTTATGTTCTTGGGTAAATTTCTTAACAATTGGTATCAGAGCCATGGTTGAGGGTTTGGGCTTCGAATGTATGCCTTCAGTGAAGGATTTATTTTAGCCCAATGGAAATGGTGTTGCAGAGAGCAGTCTTGTAACAGAGCCATGGCTGACTTCATTCAAGGAGTAGAGAAACTTCGTTTCTGATTTGAAGGAATCAGAGAGGAAAGCATTGCAGGAGTTGAAATGTCAGATCAAGGAAGCAATCACGAAAAATGAATTCAACGAGCATGAAAACAAGAAATCCGATGGGATCAAGAATTGAACCTGTCACCTGTTGAGAGAGGATGGATCAAAATCACAGCTGCAGTAAACAAAAAAAAAAAAATAATGAAGTCAAAATTGTTACATGTAAATGGGCATACTACTGTAAGACTTGGTAAGGCATGTGTACCCCTCGGTGATCACCGGAAAAGTTTGGGTTAGACCTAGGTGATAGGGGGGATGTCGGGTTAACAATACCACGGTAAAAACTCTGAGGGGGGTAAGAGCTAGAGTGAGCGAGATTGTCTCACTTAGCAGGTTTCGCTGGAGTTAGTCAAGGAACCCCAAGTCAAGTTTAAGGGGGGAATTGTTAGGTAAAATTGACTCGGGATAGAGTCAAAAGTTGACCAGGTTAAATAGTGATGGTTTTGGGGCACATGGTATTGTGCACCCATGGTATTCTACCCGTGGTATTATATGTAATGGAGCCTATAAAAGGCTGGACAGGATTCATTGTAATGCAAGGGCCTGGAGGTGAGCGGTGAAGGCTCACTTGGCCGGATTGGCCAGGGTTTTGGCCAAGGATAATGAAATTTCATTATGATCGGGTGACTTCATTGTAATGCAAGGGCCTGGAGGTGAGCGGTGAAGGCTCACTTGGCCGAATTGGCCAGGGTTTTGGCCAAGGATAATGAAATTTCATTATGATCGGGTTTTCCCTCGGATTTGGGGTTTTCCCAGATAAACATGTGTGCTTATGTGTTTATGGTTGTTGTTGGTTATTTTTATATTAATTTCTCTCAGTAATTCTCCATAATTAATTTGTGTTCTTGGGTAAATTTCTTAACACTAATAAATCAAAACAATTAAATAATGTTCAATTTAAAATCCTTTAAATTAAATATTTATGATTGCAATTTAATACTTGTATAACAATTTCCACCTAGTTTATGGAAAATGGCTTTAACCCAAGAAATCAATTTTAACTTTGTGTTATAATATTTTTCAATTTTTAAGATGTAATTTATTTTATATTTTATTGATAGTGTAAAGGTCACATGCGAGATCCAAAAAATCTATGCATATTTATACTGATGCATTCCAAAATCATTCTAATTGGTATTCAATTTTAAATCAATAACTATAATATAAATTCAATGTACATACACAAATGCAATCATGAAGTTTTCTAACTATAATATAAATTCAATGTACATACACAAATGTAATTATGAAGTTTTCACAAATTTTTAAGATAGTTTGCTTAAACAATGACTATAATTTAACGTTACATTCAAACCTTATATTCCTTAAATAAAAAATAAACAAAAATTCTAAAATCATATTATAACTAAATAAATTTGTGAAATATGTGTGTGGGGGCTCTTTTATGATTACCTGGTATCTGGGAGTAGTCGTATGGTTGTCTCAATGATTAAGCCATGGGAATAGTCATATGGTTGTCTCAATGATAACTCATTAAATCAGTTATTATAAAATACAATGTTAAAAAATAAAAAATAAAAACAAAATTAAGTTATATTGATAGTTGTCATAATATTTAAATATTTATTTGTGATGTTCTCGTTGTAAAAATAATAATTTGGGTTTATAGCTTGCACATGGTTTTGGATCTATTGTTTGGGACCCATGGTTTTGGTTACACATGGTATTGTTCCTCTAGTATTTCCTTGTCTAGACTATTTAAATATAGTATATCTCTCACAAAATAAATAGAGAGTGAAAAATAATAATTCAGGTTTATAGCTTGCACAGGGTTTTGGTTACACATGGTATTGTGGCCTTCGATTCGCAAAAAAAAGAGAGAGTGGAAGGCATAGGACATTGGAGTGGAGGTGAACTTTAATGTATATTGTATTATTAATAAAAATCATTGTGGATCATTTCCCATGGTTTTCCACGTAAACTCTTTGTGTTGTCTTAATAAATTATTATTGATTTAAGATTTATTGTAATTTATTTATTGATTGGTATTCAAAATAAAGGATATTGAGAACATTTTTAAACATGGTTACAATGTCTAATCAAACAAATTAGAGATTTTCACAATTTTTTTAAATATATTTACTTTTGACTTTTTAGGTGATTAAATAGTTTGTCTTTATCTATTTAAAGTTGATATAAAATTGTATTTTTTTGTGTTTTTTTTCGGGGTAATTCTTAATAGAGACATTGAATTGTATTTTATTTTCATTTTTTCCAGGTAATTCTTAATAGAGACATTGGTAATGCTTCATAGACACATTGGTAATGTTTAATAGAGACATTGAAATTGCTGTTATTATAACTAATTCAAAATATTTTTAGTTATATATATATATAGTATATATATATATATATATATATAAATATATTAAACATGAAAAAATTATGCATTTATTTGGTATTTAACTGAATATTGAAGTACGAGGATGAGAAGGAAAAGATTCAAAAATATTTCCACATAATTTCAAGGAGATGATAGAGTTTGATGAGTCACAAAATTCTGTGAAGGCTATTACAAAAATGAAGTACTACTACGAGCAATCTAAGCTAGGAATGATTGGAAAGAAAAAGGAAGCCTCAAATTCAAAGGAAAGCAACGCAATCTAAGATAGGAATGATTTGAAAGAAAAAGGAAGCCTCAAATCCAAAGGAAAGAAGCATGCAATTGCACAGAAACTACTTGGAAAAAAGGAAGGGAATTCAATC
>APFE031161151.1:9268-26101 GCA_000404065.3 Pinus taeda
TATATAGGTAAGCTCTTCCTCAAATCATGGACCAATACCACGGGCCAAAACCATAACAAACCAATACCATCAACTCAATACTAGGGATCAACACGTTTGTCGAGATGCCATGGTCCAAAAACCGTAGGTTCAAATTCCAAGGACTAACTACCATGGACCAAAGGTAAGTTTTCCCACATGAAATAAACTTTTCTCTGCATAAAATTCCGTGAACTTTTTTCCTCATGAAATAAAATTTTATAAACTTTTCTCTGCATAAAATTCGGTGAACTTTTCTCCTGCATACTTCTTAATTCTCATCATATTGAGAGCCATGCCATGGGTGTTGCCATCCAGTACAACATCTGTAACATATAACCATACCAGAAACATAATTCCAACACTTAGCTCTTGTACTAGATGATATTTGTACTAGTATGTAGGTGCTAGCCTACAGAAGGCTACGACCTTCTCTTTTCTTCCAGGGACCATGCTTCATAAATTTTTAGACTGGATCCATCAATAACATCAATCAAATATATTTGCATCAACCAATCTCCTTTGCACTAACCACAATTGAATCAATCAGCAACTCTTCAATCTGATCTTTCATAATGCTGCAACCAAAATTCAATAACCAGAACCCAAACTAGAACCCAAAACACGACAATGGCAACTTGAAGTAGCTAAAACATATTTCATAAGATATACGCTACTTCACAATGTCAAACCATCATGTATACACTATTATCTCAAGGTGAACTTGCGTATACACTATTTTGATATGTAGAACCGTGTATAACGTGCCTTTGCTAATGTGAACCTGTGTACAGATCTATAAATGATGATTTAAACTTTACAGTAATTCCAGACATTAGTTATACCCAGATCATCATATTTACATATTACAACATGCACCAATTAAAATATCAAAACCACATAAAGATACTTCTCTTTAAGGCTTAAGATCTTGACCCATCAATATAAATTATCCTTCATCAAGCACTCAGGTTCATCCTTGAATTAGATCCAGCTGTGCACCATAAACCAATGACCTATATTCTAGATCTTGCTCTTTATTAGATATCCTATACTTGAGTGCCTTTTCCTAATGATCTTCTCCTCCTTTTATAGTCTTAGGCCTTACTTAATACCATGGTCTAAAACCACTTAGAATCAATACCTTGGACCAAATACCTGGGGTCAACACTTTGGACAAGATACCTTGGACCAATACCATGGATCAAAATACCATGGACCAAATACCACAGACCAAAACTAAGTTTTCAATATGTACATGCCTTTCCTTCCATGAAAGTATGTGTGTATGCTATATGTGCCTTTTGGTCTTTGAACCCTTCTCTCTTCATTCCGTGAGCCTGAACTGTGATCTGTCATCTGTGTGAGTCGCCGTCAAGGACAACACCTGTGTCATAGTGCCAAATATGTATCATAATGCCAACAATATCCCCCTTTGGACTTGATGGAAAGCCCAAGTCACTCTCCCCCTTTGTCATCAAAGGCAAAGGGTTATGCTCCCCATGAATGCGTGTTGAATTCTATGATATGCTGAAGTGTGTTGTCCATGCTCCCCTTGAAAATAACAAGGTCTGCAAAATGATGATTCTATACATACATCATAAATGACCTTCCTATGACTAATGACTCATACATACATCTATCTCCCAACCAAGTGGGGATATACCAAGTTTGACTCATGCACCCAACCAAGTGGGAACTATTACATCATCCATCCCATGCATAGTGGGGAAACAAAATAGGTTGTTTCATGACCTTGTCAATAAAATATATACATGACATAGAGACCAAATATCTAAAACAATATAATGGTAGTTATCTTCAACTACCATCAGCAGAATCTGTCAATCATCATCTAGACCAGCAACCATGATCTCCTCCTAAACCTGTTCCTCCTGAATAAAAAAACAACTGTGAATTTGTACCAAGACCTTCTAAGATAATTCCAACAATGCATTACTATAAGTATATGCTCCCCCTGAGTCTATGCTAGGTGATCACTATCAGACCCATATCAGACTCCTTTCATCCATTGTTTGTCTTCAAACCAACATATACGTGACTGTAACCACAGAAACCAGCATATGTACACAGAAACTCGCATACAACCACTTTTCACTAAAATAGATAAGATTTAACAGCAATATGATGCATCAACTACTCCCAGCTTCTGTCTGAGATATTCAAATGTCTCTCTGGGTAGTGGTTTGGTGAATATATCAGCAACCTATTCTTTGGAGGGATCATAGTCCAATTTTACCTTTTTTTCAAGCACATGTTCATGTAGAAAATGATATTTGATGGGTATGTGCTTGGTTTTGGAATGCATGATAATATTCTTTGAAATATTGATTGCACTTGTATTATCACAAACAATGGAGATGGGTGGAGTACATGTGATCTAAATGTCTTGCAATGTTTGCATCATCCAAAGGAGTTGTGTGCAGCAAGATGCAATAACCACATATTCTTCTTCAGCTGTAGATAACGCAATAGAACTTTGTTTCTTTCTAAACCAAGACACTAATCTGGAACCCATATAGAATGCACCATCACTAGTGCCTTTTCTGTCATCCACGCTTCCTTCCAAATGTGCATCTGTATATGCCTGAAGTGTCAGATCTATATCCCTAGGATACCATAAACCAAAATTCTGAGTTCCTTGAAGATATTTGAAGATCCTTTTGATTTCTTGAAGGTGTGATTCTTTTGGATTTGCTTGCATCTTCCAACTATTCCCACTGCATGCATGATGTCTGGTCGGGTACCTATTATATAGAGAAAATTGGCAATCATGGATCTGTAGGTTGGTTGATGTACTGCTGCTAATTCATCATTTGAGTTGAGATTGCATCCTGTTACCATGGAGGTACATACTAGTTTAGAATCTTCCATGATGTATTTTTTCAAAATTTGCTTGAGATACTTGGTTTGTGATAGAAAAATACCATCTTTATTTTATTGAACTTGTAAGCCAAGAAAATATGTGAGCTCACCAAGCAGGGACATTTCAAATTCTTGCTGCATTACCAAAGCAAAGTTTTGACTCATGGCTTCTTCATTGCTACCAAAAATGATATCATCAACATACACATCAAGTATTAGCAATTTATCATTATCAATCTTTGTATATAGATTGCTATCAGCTGATCTTTTTAAAAAACCTTCTTGATGGAGATATTTCTCCAGACGGTAATACCAGGCCCTTGGAGCTTGTTTTAGACCATAAAGAGCCTTTCTGAGATGGCATACAAGTTTTGGATCATTTCCAAGGATGAATCCATCTAGTTGCTAAATATATACTTCTTCTTCTAAGTCTCCATTAAGAAAGGCAAATTTTACATCCATTTGGTATACTTTGAATTTCTGAAAGCTAGAAAGAGAAAGGAACATTCTTGTGGCTTCAAGTCTAGCAACAGGTGCAAAAGTTTCTTCAAAATCTATACCTTCTTGTTGAGCATATCCTTTACAAACAAATTTTGCCTTCTTTCTGATGACTTCTCCATTTTCATGCAACTTGTTTTCTTATATCCATTTAGTTCCTATGATATTCTTATCATGAGGTCTAGGAACTAATTCCCAAGTATTATTATTTTCAATTTGCTCAAGTTCTTCATTCATGGCCTTGACCCAACATTCATCTTTGCATGATTCATTTACATTTTGAGGTTCAGTGGAGGATAGAAATGATGGATAGCTTGAAGCTTCTACAATAGTTCTTCTTGCCTGAACACCTGCCTCTTTTTGTCCCAAAATTTGAGTCTCTAGATGATTTTTCTAAACATACCTGGATGGAGTCTTCTCTTCTTCTAGTGCTTCATTGGTTTCTTCTTCAGAATCAATGTGATTTGATGTGGAAGGATAATCCTCATCTTCTTCATAATCTTCAGTTTTTACTTGTTTTGGATTTTTTCATGTTTCATCAATCACAACATCAATACTTTCAACAATTTTCCCAAGTCTTTTATTATAAAATCTATATCCTTTACTTCGTGAAGAGTAACCAAGGAGAATACCTTCATCTGCTTTAGGTTCAAACTTTCCAAGATTTTCATCAGTATTTTTGATGTAGCATTTGCTTCTAAAAACTTTGAAATATTTTATAGTAGGAGTGTTACCATACCAAATTTCATGTGGAGTTTGAGTTTTGTTTACTCGAACATTTGTTTTGTTGAGAATAGTGACGATAGTGAATGCAACTTCACCCCAGATGGTCGCAGGAGTTCGAGACTCATTTAGCATGGCACGAGCCATTTTTTGAATAGTTTTGTTCATCCTTTCTACCACTCCATTTTGTTGAGGAATCCTTGTGGTGGAGAATTGCCTTTTTATTCCATGTTCTTCACAGAAGTCGAAGAATTCATCCGAGGTAAATTCCCCTCCTCGATCAGATCTGAGGCATTTGATTTTACAATTTGATTCATTTTCAACCAAAGCTTTGAAGGCTTTGAAGTTTTCAAATCCTTCATCTTTATGTTTTAGAAGTTCTATCCAGCACATTCTAGAAAAATCATCAATGAACAATATAAAGTATTCTTCTCCACGAGCTGAATTTTCCTTGATGGACCACATAAATCAGTATGAACAAGTTCAAGAGGCTTACTAGCTGATCCTTCCTTCTCAAAGAAATATGCTCTGGGTTGCTTATGAAATTGACATGACTTGCATATTGTATTTCCTAGAATGTTGATATCAGGAAGATCACGAACAACCTGGAATTTGCATGCTTTCCTTATTTGAGGGATGCTTAAATGCCCCAACATTATATGCCATAGCTAGTGTTCATAATTTTTGCTCAGATAACACTGTTGTCGTCCTCCCTTGAGTATGTATAAATTATTTGGAGTTCTTATGCCTTTGATCATGGTTTCTCCTGTATCAAGTTCACGAACAACACATACATTTGATCGAAATACTACTTCATTTCCTTGATCACACATTTGACTAACACTCAACAGGTTATGTTTTAGACCATCAACATACATAACATTCCCTGCTTTAACTTTTTCTTTTTAGAAAATAGACCCTTTACCTTTTATGACCACAAGAGTGTCATTTCCAAATGAGACCTTTTCTTCTTTATCTAAGGCATTATATGAGTGAAGTTTTTCTTTGTCATCTATCATGTGTTTTGAGAATCCACTGTCGATGTACGATTGATTTTCTTGTCCTTTTGCATACAAGGCTATACCACATTGTTCTTTTTGTGGTTCTTTCTTTCTCCATATGTTAGGGCTTAAATAAGTTTTTTCTTTTTGAGATGCTTTCCGAAATTTACTCTTGCATTCAGATTCTTCATGGCCAAAGTTGTTACAGATTGAGCATTCTATTTCATTTTCAAGAGGAGAAAAGTTATTGTAAGACCTTTTCATGATCCCTGTCTCATTCCTTTGATTTTGTGCTTCTCTAGTCATGATGGCCTTGTAAGCAACACATTGAGAAACTTTGTGTCCAAAGTTATGACATGAAAAGCATTGGCCATTAAATAAATTCCTGCGATTATCGAATCTACTGACCTAGTGATTATAGTTTCTATTCATTCTTGAAGTAGATTGAGTATGATTTACCTCTGGTTGATTATAGCTCCTATTCATCCTTGAAGTAAACTAAGCCTGATTTACCTGGTGATCTGCTTTATGCCTTTGCTCATGATTGTCAAACTATTCACTCCTCTTTGTTGCATCAAGATAACTTTTAGTGGAGGTTGATGGCTCCTATGCTTGAGATGTTTCTTTAGTATATCCAAGACATGTCTCTATCAGAGGAGAACACTGCACTTTGATCCTTTCATTTAAGGTTTCTGATCTTTTAGCAAATCTAAGTTTGAGAGCTTTTGTTTTCTCAGTATCTTTTCTTAGACCCACAATTTCATATTCAAGTTTTTCATTGTGCTTTTCTCTCTCTACAAGTTGGAATGTCAAAGTATCTATAATCATATTCTTTTCTTCTAAACAAATTTTGAGTTTAGATATTTCTTCATAAAGGTCATCTTCATCTAAAGCATCCACAAAATCATCATCTTCAAATGCCATTAGAAGTCTATAGTCATTACTATTTTCATCTTCATCACTAATTGATAAACCATCACTATCTTCATGAGTATAGTAGCTCTTCTTACTTAGACTTTTTTTTCTATTCATTTTTTAGATTCCTTACCTTTATCAATTTTGTCTTTGTGAGGACATTTGGTAGCATAATGACCAACTCTTCCACAAGAAAAACATTTGAATGGTAGTTTACCTCTGAATCTTCCTGATCCCCGTTGAAGGTTCTTGACAAAGTTTGCTTCTTCTTCTCCTTCTGAATTATGATCGGATTCATTGAGTTCTTCTTTTCCTTTTGATGAATCTTTAAATGCGTCTTATCTCATATCTAAAGGACCCCCTTTTCTCATTTCGAAGGCAATTAAGATTCCGTGTAGCTGGGTCGTAGTAATAGTCTGAAGATCCTGCTTTTCTTCTATGGCAGATACTTTTGATTCAAACTTAGAAGAAAATGATCTTAAAACTTTTTCAACTACAGTAACTTCCTTTATCTCTTCACCCAGATTCTTCATGCAATTTATAATCTCATCTACCCACAAGAAGGAACTAGCCATACTTTCATCATTATGCATCTTGAGAGTTTCATATTGAATTCGGAGAGCTTGCAGTTTTGCACATTTTACCTGATTGTCTCCTTCATAGCTTAGAACAATCTTGTCCCATATTTCTTTGGCGGTTTTGAGATGCATGACTTTGACAAATTTTGGTTGTGACAAACTCCCCAATAATGTATTGAGAGCCTTGGCATTGGTTTCATATTTCTTTTTGCCTGTTGTATCTGGCTTAAAACTTAGCTTTCTACCTTCCAATAAACGAAGTTGCTCCCATCAAAGATTGGTGGTCTAAATGATCCTTCTCTTTCGTAGTTACTCATGATGATAGATCTTCCTTCAAGTGATCAAGCTTCTCCTGAAGCTGATACCAATTGTTGGAAATAATACTGAGAGGGGGGGTGAATCAGTATTAGCAAGTCAATAATTTTTCGTTTCCATAATCAGATTCATATACGTTACTTCAGTTAATGGAACTCACATGTATACACAATTGTGTTTAAGGCAACTAGCATATATCTTGCAGACTTATGATTTAGTTAATTTATCATATGTTGAGCTTTAATTAGTGCATAAGAACCGTATAAACAGTAACTAGGAGCAGTAAAAGAAGAATAGACAATCACACACAAGAACACAAGATATAAGGTGGAAACCCAATGTGGGTGAAAACCACCTACTACAATTGTCTCTATCTTATTTTAAATTAGAAACTTCTTTTTACAAATTTTGTATTAGTGCAGTCTTATACCAATATAGAGGCTTCTACCTGCAAAAGGTTGCAACCTTCTCTCGTTCTCTAGCTTCTTTTGGAAGGGAGCTACAATCCCCCTTAGCTCTTGTACTAGCTGATATATGTACTAGTACGTAGGTGCCGACCTACAGAAGGCTACAACCTTCTCTTTTCTTCCAGGGTCTACGTTTCATAAATTTTCAGACTGGATCCATCAATA
Organism: Pinus taeda; assembly: GCA_000404065.3. Lineage (NCBI taxonomy): Eukaryota > Viridiplantae > Streptophyta > Pinopsida > Pinales > Pinaceae > Pinus > Pinus taeda. The sequence goes on from APFE031161151.1 coordinate 16,835, forward strand.
ACATCAATCAAATATATCTGCATCAGCCAATCTCCTTTGCACTAACCATGACTGAATCAATCAACAACCCTTCAATCTGATCTTTCAGAATGCTGCAACCAAAATTCAGTAACCAGAACCCAAACCAGAACTTGGAACACTGCAACAGCAACCTAAAGCAACTAAAACATATTTCATAAGATATACACTACTTCACAGTGTCGAACCTGTGTGTATACGTTGTTATCTCAAGGAAAACTTGCGTATACATTGTTTTGATATGTAGAACCAGCGTGTATACGTGTCTTTGCTAATGTGAACCTGTGTACAGATCCATAAATGATTATTTAAAATTTACAGCAATTCTAGACGATAGTTATACCGAGATCATCATATTTACAGATTAGAACATGCACCAGTTAAAATATCAAAACCACACAAAGATACTTCTCTTCAAGCCTTAAGATCTTGACCCATCAATAGAGCTTATCCTTCATCAAGTGCTCAGGTTCATCCTTGATTCAGATCCAGCTGTGCACCATAACCTAATGACCTATATTCTAGATCTTGCTCTTTGTTAGATATGAAATACTTGAGTCCCTTTGCCTAATGATCTTCTCCTCCTTTTATACTCTTAGGCCTTACTCAATACCATGGTCCAAAACAACTTAGAATCAATACCATGGACCAAAACTAAGTTTTCTAACATGTACGTGCCTTTCCTTCCATGAAAGTGCGTGTGTACGCTATACGCACCTTTTGGTCTTCGAACCTGCATGTACATGTGGCTTGGTCAATGAGGAACCTGTGTATACCTCTCTCTATTCATTCTATGAGCTTGAACTGTGATCTATCATCTATGTGAGTTGCCATCAAGGACAACACCTGTGTCATAGTGCTAAATCTGTATCATAATGCCAACACTTTTACCACATTTTGTTCGCACACCAGAAAAGTTATAGGAGGAAAATTTTATTCAGTATCCCTTGGTTGATTGTATGTTCTTAAATGGAAAAATGTTGACAAGGGTGTACTTCACAACTCCAAATATTCATAATTATGTAAATATGACAATAACCATAATTCTTGATGTGCTTTCTCATTGGTCTGGTAATCTTCCTGAAGTTTTGTATCTACAATTGGACAACACCTGCTGTGAAAACAAAAATCCGATTATTTTTGGATATCTAAACAATTTTTTTGAATTGAGAAATTTTTAGAAGGTAAATGTTGGTTTCCTCCTTGTTGGGCACACTCATAACCATATTGATCAGATTTTCAGTCATTTTTTCAGTCACAATGAGGAGGAAGGAAGTTGGGAGCTTGCCATCATTAATTGAATGTATTAAGAAATCATACATGCCAGAGACCACTTTTGATGTGTTGGAAGAAACTCTTCACACACGAAGGTTTATTTTTGGATCGTATGGTGAGGAAAAATGCATTGATCAACTTAATGACATTAACTTACAACATCAGTTTCGTATCAAAAAAATTGATGGGAAAACACTAATATGGGGCAAGAAGTATTCAACTACTGCAGAATGGGCACCGTCATCAAGTCTACAATTTTTGAATTTCATTGCAAATCACCCAATATTTTCATCAAATATATTGTTATTATAATTAGTGGCTGAATTTCATAATGCACACAGACAAAATAGAGATATAAATTATTCTGGTTGTCTAGAAGAAATTAAAAAATGTATTACATATACGTATGAATACTTTGATATTGCTGATTAAGTTTGGTGGGAGTATTTTTTTAATAATCAAAGTGATATCATTTCAGGAACAACAAATGAAGATATACCTTTGAAAAACCCATTTATTTGGCCAAAAAATGTGTCAAATGAACACGAGGAAAGAAACATTGTTGAACAACAATAATCTCAAGGTATTATTAATTATTCACAAGAAGAGGAAAGAGAGATGTATATTGGTTCCAGAAGATCTCGTGCACAACACAAAGCCATGGAAGACCTTAATAGGGGTTTAGTACAAGATATTAAGGAGGGTTTCATGATCACAATGCTAGCAAATGCAGATCCCAATGGCTATCCATTCTGGGTTGCTAAGGTTATAAAGGTCATTACAAAAAATGAAGATGTTACAGGTGTTGAAGTTCATTGGTATACCACAAATACACATCCATTAAATGGTGTGTATAAGCCAGATATGGTAGTTGATAAAAAAAAAATGTTGAAAGAGAAAAAGAAAGAGTACAAATATAAATCATCGCTGCAAAAAACTCTTAAAATTGGAGGATGTTGACATACTTTTTTATGACTTAAATTTAACAAAGAGAGGAACTCTTCACTTCAAGATGATATAGATTCTGAAAAGGTTGTTATCAGAAGGAACAATGTTGAGATGGGGGTCTACTGAAACCATTCGTAGATCTAGAACAATTTTGAAACCTGAAATGGTGGGCATGCATGTGGACTCAGATGGGGCACTAGTCGATGAAAGAGAAGAATATGGAACATCTTCATCTCCATCCTGTCATTCATCTGAATATGTGAATTTTGATGGTGTGGAAGAAAATATGAGGGATTTTGAATAATTATCTAAGACAGTTTATATAACTGATGTTTACATCATATCTTGAAATAAGTATTTGATTTACATATGATGTTAAATCAAATGTTTTGAGTCATTTTTATATTTGTTGGATTATATGTTTTAATTATGATGATTTTTATTGTTTAGAATATCTACAATGCAACAATAACTTAGATATATAGTGTATGTTTCATTCAATCTACAAATAATGACGTTTTGATTAATTTAGTCATTTAATTTGTTTATAAGGTCATGGTTTTTAATTTTATGGTTGAAAATTTTCCATTTTTTTTGTATCTTTAATGTTATGGTTGAAAGTTTTAGCGAACTTTAGTGTAATGTTATTATATTTTTAACAACATGGATGAAAACTAATAGGATTTTAATGTGTTTTAGATCCCATCATTTTATCTTTATCGTCATTACTAAAACATGTTGAAATTATACTTAGGAAAGAAAAATATTATTCTACCAAAAACATTAGTGTGTTTTTTTCCTCAAAAATAGTTGTTTTTTGCACATAAAAATTTGGTTTTACTTCCATTCTTTAAAAATGTTGAAAATTGACCCTAAAAAAAAAACCATCATTCTACTATCAACACTTTCTATTTTTAGGGTGTTTTTTGCACAATTTTTGCACAAAAAATTGGTTTTCATCGCCATTTTTAAAACATGTTGAAAATTGACCCTAAGAAAAAACCCATCATTCTAGTATACACACTTTTCGTTTTTAGCACTCTTTTTCATGTTTCTTTTGGGTTTTTTGGCCAGAGTTCCTGTTTGGGTTTATAGTTGCCATTTCAAAGTTTACATTGTTTCAAGTGTATTACCTTAGGGAACATCGATATTGTTTGTGAAGAAGAAGGATGACACTCTTAGATTATGCATTGACTACAGGAGGTTTAACAAAGTGACCATCAAGAATAGGTATCCATTGCCGAGGATTGATGACTTGTTTGATCAGCTGAAGGGAGCATCATTGTTCTCAAAGATAAACTTGAGATCAGGATACCATCAGGTACACATTAAGGAAGAAAACATTTACAAGACAACTTTCCAAATTAGATATGGGCTTTATGAGTTTGTTGTAGTTCGATTTGGTTTGACAAATGCCCCAACTAGCTTTATGTGTTTAATGAATAGTGTGTTGTTTCCATATTTGGATAAATTTTTTATTGTATTCATTGATGACATATTGGTATATTCTAAAAATGAGGAGGAGCATGCCAGGAATTTGGCAGTAGTGTTGAGATTATTGAGAGAACATCAATTGTATGCTAAGCTCAACAAGTGTAGCTTCTTTTAGATAGAGGTGCATTACTTAGGACAAATTGTTTCCAAGGAGGGAATAGTACTAGATCTGGAAGAGATAAGGGCCATCATGGAGGGGGAAGCTCCTAGGAATGTGGATGAGGTGAGATCTTTCATGGGGTTAGTAGGTTATTACAAGAGGTTCATTAGGAAATTTTCATATATTTCTTAACCTATTACATCATTGTAGAGGAAAGGTAAGAAGTTTGAATGGACAAAGGAGTGTGAGGAAAATTTTGAGCAGCTCAAGTAGTTGTTGACACATGCTCTAATATTAAAGATTGCATATCTGGAAAAATATTTTGTAAGATGTAGAAATTATTGCAAGAGAGGATTTCGTGGAGTCCTTATGCATGAAGGAAAGGTAGTGTGCTATGAGTCAGAGAAACTGAATGAGGATGAGAAGAACTACCCAACACACAATCTTGAGTTGAAAACAATCATAAACGTATTGAAGATGTTGAAGCACTATCTTCTTAGCAGGAGTTTTGTATTGATGAGTGGCCATGATTGTTTGTGGTATCTATTTAACCAACTTAATCTAAATGGTAGGTAGGCTTGGAGGTTGGTCACGATCAATGAATTTGACTTTGAGATAAGGTATATCAAAGGTAAAGAGAACAGGGTGGTAGATGCTCTTAGTAGGCGGATACAAGTAAATGACACAACAGTTATGAGATCCTATGGGACAAATTTATACGATAAGTTCTTGCAACAAGGTCAGTAGGATGTCATGTATATGGAGATTGTGAAATGATTGTAGTAGAGTAGAGGTCTAGGTACAAGTAGTGGTACAGGTATAGGTAAAAGTACAAGTACAAGTAGTGGTATAGGTACATGTACAAGTGCAGGTGCATAGGATGTAGACTATTGTCTTACAACAAATGGAATGGTCAGGTTTAGAAATAGGATATGTGTTAGACAACTGTGAGCTCAAAAAGGTGATCTTGAGGGAGTTTTATGTGAAACAATATTCACATCACCCAGGCTATCACAACATGCTGACAATAATGAAGAAATTCTATTGTTGGCCGAATTTGAAGAAGGATGTAGAAAAGTTTGTGTCTAGGTGTTTTTTTTATTAGTAGGTGAAGGTAGAATGTTAAGGTCTAGGTCGATTGCTACAACCAATTACGATTCCATAATGGAAATGGGAGGTCATTTCCATGGACATTATCACAAGATTGTCGAGGAGAGTGAGACAACATGATTCCATCATGGTTTTTGTGGATATGTAGACAAAGGTTACAAATTTCATTCTAGTGAAGTCTACATTCTTAGCTAGCAATGTAAAACAGGTGTTCATTAGAGATGTGATCTGATTGCATGGTGTTCCAAAGAAGATTGTGTTAGACAACAATGCAAAGTTCACTTCTAAATTTTGGAAGGGGTTGTTTGCAAGTTTGCGCACAAAGATGGCCTTCAATACAACTTATCATCCATAGATAAATGGACAGACTGTAAGGGTCAATAGGATATTAGAGGAGATGTTGAGGATGTATGTGATGCATCAACAATGAATGTCAGCAGAGTATATTCCACTAGTAGAGTTCACTTACAATAATGGGTATAAGGAATATTTAAAGACGAGTCTGTTTGAGGCATTGTATGGGCATAGTTGTAACACTCCGATTAGTTGGAGTGATCTAGTTAACAAGGTGTTGATTGGACCGAACACATTGGCACACATGGAGCAGGAAATGCAGGTGATCAAGAAGAATTTGAAAGTAGCACAGGATAGCTAGAAGAGTTATCCAGATCATAATAGGTTTTTCAAGGAGTTTAAAGTTGGGGAATAGGTTTTCTTACACATCAAGCTAAAGAAGAGATCCTTGCAGATTGGATCATGTGCCAAGATGGCACCATAGTTTTGTGGACCTTTCAGGATTATTGAGAGGATAGGACCAATAGCCTATCGACTTGCACTGCCTCATATAGTGCAATTCCATGATTTTTTCCATGTGTCATAGCTTAAGAAGTATGTTATAGATTATAATAATGTGATTGATTGGTTTGGATTATAGGTGGAGCTAGATGGAGAACTCCAGCTGAAGCCTTAGTGTATATTGCAAAAAAAGGTGCTCATGCTCTAGAACCAAGAAATAGAGCAGTTTAAAGTGTAGTAGAAGCACTTTGGGCCATTGAATCTGCATGGGAAATGGTGGAGAAAATGTGGGTTATGCATCCTTCATTGTTTTCTGGTTTAGGACATTTTTTTTTTGGTATGATGTTTGGATTATATTTTGGCATATGTTTCGGTGTGATGTTTTCATATATGTGCATATATATGTGTATGTAAATACCTCCATGAGCTATTTTATAAAGCTCTAATAAGTGGTATGAGTGTCATGTCATTGTAGTTTTCATGTTGTTATGTTGTCATGTTGGTTTGCTTCTTAGGAGGGTGATCATTGTAAATATTGCATCGAGCTATGTTATAAAGCTCCATGGGAAGTATGTTTAATTTTTAGTGGTTTTGCTGATGTCTAGGTGTGGTTGAACACTTAGGACAATGTCCCCCAAGAAAGAGGGTTTTGTAATAGCCCTGGTGGAAATTCCATGTAATAAAAGTTATTAAAGGAAAAATAACAACCACAGTTGATGGGACACTTTTTCCAAGCTACATGTTGGGACAGACATCTTGGTGTGAGTGTTCATTTCATTTATTATGGCTAAGGAAATTGGAAAAGAAAATGGCTAAGGCTTTGGAAAGGAAAATGGCTTTTTTGGCACATTTATTTATGAAAATAATGGAAATTAGGAGAAAAGGAAGGTGAAAGGTCACATGTTGTATGTGAGGGGGAAAATGAAGGAAAATAATGGAAAATGAAGAAAATGGTGGCCTAATTGATAAAAATGCTTCTGAGGATCAGCGGGTACCTTTTGTCAATGTAGTATTGGAACTCTCTCATTATTTTCTCTTACACTTTCTCACTCTTAGACAAAGAGTTTTATTGGAGCACTTTGGCATTGGATCATGAAAGGCAAAGAAGGGAAGAGGAAGGAAGGAACAAACTATAAAGAGTAGTATCAAGAATCTACAACAATATTATTTGCATGTATTGATTTGCATGTGTGTTTTCATTGCTATATTTCATATTCATCGTATTGCATGTGGTTCTTTCATGTTATGGAATTACTTTTGCCAGGTGTGATAGTGTTTTCACCCTAGATTTTCCATTTTTGGATAGCCATGGTGTGATGGGGTTCTCATGTTCTAGTTGAGCTAGATTTCCAAATGGATTCGAAGCTGAGTGAGGAGGATATGTGAATAATATAACACATTGCCTAGTAACCCCTGAATCTCCCGTAAAGATGGATTTTATGTTCCCTCGGTGGTCTAGGAATCCTCACGTGGTGTGTTAGGTCCCTATAATACTAGTGATTACCCCATTGCTATTGTATTTTTATCCCTTATTAATATTGTTGTGCCCCTATTATGCCCATATTTTTATTACTGTGCCCCATAGAATCCCTCTATTGTTATTTTTGTGGCTTTATATTATTATTTTAGGTCAGATGGGTTATATTGCGACTCCTTAGACTCTTATATATAGAAAGGAGGTTTTGTCATTTGAATCATTCAAGAATTGTTCATTTATGTAATGCAAAGGAGGTTTCCCCCTCGAAGAGGCTGAATTATAAGGTGTTTATCTCTCTTTTCTATATTTTTGTGAGCTACTTTCATAACATTTGGTATCAGAGCTTTGGATTCTAGGGTTTCACTACTCCAAACAGGTCATTGTGGAATTTGCGCTATAAAACAAACCCATTTGGACCAAAATTGTTATTAACCTTGGGTCCAAATTTCAGAGCATTTGGCGCTATATTTGCGAAGATAGGATATGAGGAAGTTGGCCTTTTTGCAAACTCCCGGATTTCATTCCAAACAGGCGACCTGGGGAAAATCGTCATAACTTTTGTTTTGAGCATTGGATTGAAATTTCATAAGTTGTAGAAAGAGGATGGACAGTAGTTTCCTATGTATATTTTTTTGATCGAAAGGTAAAAATAGTGACACGTGGCACTTCATACAAGTTCGATCTTCTGAAAAGGTCTATAATTAGGTCATCTTGGGAGATTGTGCATAACTCTTCCTTGGAGAATCTAAATTTTATCAGACTGGTGGCATTGCAAAGAGGTCACAAAGGACTACTACAGGTCGTAATTTCAGAACTAGATGATATGAAATTACACAGATACATCTGATTCAATATCGAGCTCCTACAAAGTGAAAAAAGGTGTGTAGTTTTTTTTTTTGCATAAGCTTGGTTTGAAAAATTAGTTTGAAGGAATTCAAAGGGCATAGTAAAGCATTATTATCAGTAATCGATGCCCCGAGGAAAGAAAATGAAAACACCTACTAAGAAATTTTAAATCTCTAGCATGACTCATGAAGAAGAGGAAGAAATTCAACATGATATATCAAAATTATGAGACCAAGTGCAACAAATGTCACTCGCACAAAAAGTAACAGAATCTAAGATATATGGTTTAAAGAAAGATATAGAAGCTAAAATATATGGCGTGGAAGCTAAGATGAATAGTTTAAAGAAAGGCATAGAAGCTACGATGAATGACGTTGAAGCTAAGATGGATGGCATGGAAGCTACGATGAATGGCATGGATTCTAAGATGAATGGCATGGACGATAAGATGCAAGAATTAAAGACAAATTTGAATAAGTTGCTGCAAGAAATGGTCACTAATGGTGAAAGGGTAGTAAAGTAAACTCATGATGAGAAGAAAAGAAATGTTAATCATGATTTCATAGACTCTAATGTTGGATTGAAGACCCACCATATTCCAAAAATAGATATGAGGAAGTTTGATGGCAAGGATCCCGCAACATGGATATTACAGATGGAGCAATTTTTCGATCTCAATAATGTGCAAAACACACAAAAGGTACGTATTGCAACTTTATATTTGGAACCAAATCAGTTTGTATGGTATCAATGGTTTTGCTCTCATAAACAAATTATCACTTGGGCAATTTTTACGGAAGAATTGATAGCACATTATGAGGATACAAAAAGAAACACCTTTTTTAGCCAATTGATAAGTCTCAAACAAAAGGGTTCAATAATGGAGCACATTGAGGAATTCCAAAAATTGAACATAAGGGTAAACGATATTCCATAGGAGCATAGGATTGATGTGTTCATAGGGACTTGAAAGGATAATATGCAACATGATGTTCGCCTTTGGGAACCTGATTCATTGGAGAAGGCATTTAGGTTAGCAAGAAAAATGGAAAGAAAAATTATAGCAACCAGGAATCCTACCACTCACAACTATAAAGGTGGAAGTGTTTTTGCCCCTAGCCTTCCGCAACCTATAAGGTTGACACCACAACAATTGGAAGAAAAAAGAGCAAAAGGGCTTTGTTACAGTTGTCATAGCAAATAC
>APFE031161151.1:28207-39345 GCA_000404065.3 Pinus taeda
TTGGGTTATGACTTTGAAATAATCTACAAAAAAGGGAAGCAAAATGTGGTGGCAGATGCACTCTCAAGAAAGGATGAGGATGTGGAAGCATTGTTGTGCGCTATTTCTATTATCGAATCAGATTGGACAAATGAAGCAAGGGAGGAATGGAAGAATGATGAAGAAGTGTGAGCACTTATTTAGAAGTTACAACAAGATTCTAGTACATCTAATACATTTAGCTACAAAATAATTCATTATGGTACAAAGATCGCTTATACCTTTGTAAGAATTTGCAACTCAAACAAAATATTCTTATCGAATTGCACACTTCTCCCTTAGGAGGGCACTCAGGATTTTTAAAAACTTACCACAGGGTTAAGAAGGAATTTTTTTGGGATGGCCTTAAATCGAATATTCAAAATTTTGTGGCAGAATGTTTGGTTTGCCAACAAAATAAAGTTGAAACATTTAAGACCCCGAGTCTATTACAACCTTTATCCTTCCGAGCCAACGTTGGGAGGAGGTTTCAATGGATTTTATCACAGGTTTACCCAAGTCTGAGGGAAAGAGTGTCATCATGGTGGTAGTTGACAGACTTACCAAGTATGCACACTTTTGTGCATTATCACATCCATTTAAATCCAGTACAATTTCTATTGCATTTATGGAAACAATTCAAAAGCTACATGGAAATCCAAAGATTATTGTAAGTGACAAAGATCCCGTTTTTACTAGAAATTTTTAGACAAAATTATTTTCCTGTCTTGGTACTCAGTTAGCTCATAGCTCATCTTATCATCCTCAATCTGATGGGAAAATTGAGATACTAAGCAAATGTTTGGAAGGATATCTTCGCTGCTTTGTATCTAATAAATAGACACAACGGGTCAAATGGTTGCCTATGGCTGAATGGTGGTATAACACTTCCTTCCATACTGCAACAAAAATGACCCCATTTATGGCACTTTATGGATATTAGCCACCATCCATCACATCATATTTAAGAGAAAATTCTAAGGTTCAAGCAATGGAAGATCACATCGAGCATCAACAACAAGTTCTCCAACTCTTAAAAGATAACCTCGTGTTGGCGCAGAATAGAATAAAACAACAGGTAGATCAACATCGCAATGAACGAAGTTTTGATGTAGGTTACTAGGTATTCTTATGGCTACAACCATATAAACAAATGTCCCTCAAGCAAGCTAAGAAGGATAATAAATGATCACCAAAGTATTATGGTCCATATAAGGTGTTGCAAAAGATTGGTACTATGGCATACAAATTGGAGCTTCTTGCAGCTTCTCGAGTGCGCCCAGTTTTCCATGTTTCATGTTTAAAGAAGTTTATAGGCGACAAGCTCCCAGTTCAAACAATATTTCCAAAACTTGACGAGGAAGGAAAATTATATTGGAACCAGAAGCAGTCATAGCAACAAGAACTCAACAGCTACGAAATTGATCCTTTTCGGAGTATCTCATCAAGTGGAAGAACTTATCTGCTGAAGATTCCACATGGGAGGATGATAATTTTATACAGAATCATCCGGAACTACTGAAGCATTGAGGAAAACACTTTTTTTGAAGGAGAGGGGCATGTTAGGTCCCTATAATACTAGTGATTCCCCCATTACTATTGTAGTTGTATCCCTTATTAATATTGTTGTGCCCCTATTGTCCCCATAGAATCCCTCTATTGTTATTTTTGTGCCTTTATATTATTATTGTTAGGTTGGCTTGGTTATATTGTGACTCCTTAGACTCCTATATATAGAAAGGAGGTTTTTTCATTTGAATCATTCAATAATTGTTCATTTATGTAATGTAAAGGAGGTTGCCCCCTCGAAGAGGTTGAAATCTAAGGCGTTTATCTCTCCTTTCTATCTTTTTGTGAACTGGTTTCATAACATGGTGAATGGCAAGATATATGGTAAATCCTAGAAGTGGTCTCCCTTAACTAGGCCTACAAATCCTTTTGGTTGAATGGCAGGATATATGGTAAAGCCGATAGGGTGGAGTCTCGGTTTAGGGCCTAGTGATCCCTGGATCATAGTGTTGATTACGGTAAAGCCTGAGAGACTAGGAGATAGGAATATTCCTCATGGTGTAGGTGGATAAATCTGGTGTAATCCATGCTTTTTTTGGCCTAGTGATTACGTCAAGATCATGGTAAAGCCTGTTATTACATGTTTATTATTTTGGCCTACTGATATGGTGTGGATTGTAGTAAAGCTTGGTTTCTATTGATGAGGGTGAGGTGGTTTAGCCTCGGAATTCCCTGGTTGGTTCTTTGGTTTAAGTCCCACATTCATGCTTGAAAAATGGCATGGGGGTGAATGGTTGAGGAGAGAATTGGCTCATCCATTCTATGGTCTGGTGGAATGTAGTAGTCCCATCCTGGGCTGGCTTTTTCATTCATTAATATGAGGTTATTTCTTTGGCATATTATGTGTAAATGTATTGTTTTATATGTGGATTCTATGGTTGGTGTATTCTTGATATTTTTGTTGTTACTATGTTGGTTATAAGCACATTTTATGACAATGATGATGTATGGCTCTCCTCATGTTTCGATTTGTAAATGAATAAATAGTGTATCTATGACCTAACAAATGATAACGTAGCTAATGATATAAGGGAATGATTCTTCTTAGCGATTCTCAGATAAGTATGAGACCCCTATGATCATATCTGTTGTTTACACTTGTAGATTACATATTTGTGACATGTTTGACAAAATGCTTGTCATGACTAATAGGGGTCCAGAATAGACCTTGTACTTGTTTTTAAAAATGCATCATTACTATGTTGTGTAAATTCATTTCCGAAAGTGTCATTGAGTCCTGGTATTGACCTAGGCAATGGTTGTGAAAAAGTGGCTCGAATCCTCAAGACGTAGGCACAACACTGGGTAAAAACATCCTTGGATGCATGCATACCAATGTTGTGGGAGAATCCATAGCCTCCTAGATGCATGTTTTTCCATATCATGGGAGTGTCTGGGGATTTAATGCTCTAAAACTTCAATTGGTCTCAAGGGTTGGTTACCTAAGTGGTTAGGATGGCTACTGGGAGTTTTGTTTCTGATGTCGAAGGTCTGTATGGTATTTTACCATCAATTGCGCTCCCTTAAGGTCTCCTTGGAGGTTGAATCTCACTATAGTGTCCTCTTGTTGCATATTTACCCCGGTTGGCTGATTACATGGGTAGGCGTGGGATGAGGGTGTTACAATTTGGAACATTTGTTTCAAGAAAAAAAGGTTTGTTTGAATGTTTAGTTATGTCGATTGGGCTTTGGAATGCAGGTGCTACATTCATGAGAGTTATGAATGATGTATTGCAACCATTCATTGATGATTTTGTCATAGTCTACTTAGATGATATTCTGATTTTTAGTAAGACTCGTTAAGAGCATGTCAACCATGTCAAACAAGTTCTAAATATATTGAAAAAGGAAAAGTTGTATCTGAAGATGTCCAAATGTGAATTTGGGAAAAGAAATTTGGTTTATTTGGTCATATTGTAGGAGCGGGTGAATTGAAGATTGATCCCTTAAAATTTGATGTTATAGTGAATTTGCCTAAAACCAACTTTTGGGGAAATTATATGAATGATATATTACCACAAATTAAATTATCAACCATGTATTCGTAATCAATGGAGATGATAAAATATATGTGTCAATAATGGATAATTTCATATGTCTGATGAGTATATGCTAAATTAGAATCATGCAAAACCAACACTCCATTTCACAAATTTCAATCTGACTTCCTTAAACAATTTAAAGGTCAGAAAGAAAAACTTAGGAATAAAATCTCAACAAGTATGTGATCTAAAGTTTTTTCTAAGGTAATAAGTTTGTGCATGTACAAGCTCATGAAATAGAAAGATGTAGTCAACTTTGTTTTCCTATAGCAACTAGGTTAAATCAACTTACTGCAATCAAGACTCAAGTAAACCAATCATTCCTAATCTAACTTGTCCTAAAGGAAGCCATACATTCTTATACAAGAAATGTTAGGTATGACAAGAGTCTTAACTTAACAACACATGTAGGTGAACTGTGAAATATCTGATCTTAACTCTTCCTATTCTTTAAAATAAAAATCAAAAATTAAATATACAATCTAAGAAATAAAAATTGCATTCATAAAACCAATGAGTTATCAATCATTTCCAGACTTATATCGTGCACTCTCAAACATATTAACTCAATAGAATCAAAATTGGAATCATATTAAATACTTTGAATTTGAATTATAACACTAACTCACACATACACCAAACTAAATTCACAATAACTGTAATGAAAACTTGCCTTAATGGATTTGGTGGGCCCTTGCCAAGCTACCAAGGCAAGTTAAGAAAACTCACAAGACTAAGGAATCTACCAACACATTGAACTCATCAATTACTACTTATTTTATTGATTTCAAAAAGAAAGGATTAAAAAATCAAATCTCCATCATAACAATAACGTTTACACCTTTGTATCTATGTCTCTTTATTTCTCTTATGGTCTATGTAAACTAATTGAATCTTCAACTCTGTAATTAAGTAACTCCTATCATATACAAGTTTTCTCTTATTGAGGAATGACGGTTACATACAACACTTAAAAATATATTATCAAATCATTATAAAAATATAACATTCACTTTCTTGGCTTCATCCTCAACACACGTAGTGCATGAGTGGTGAAGCATATCTCAATTCGCCATAAAAAGGTAAGGCATTTGACCATCGGTTCCCCCAGTCTCATCGAAGGTAGCTAACTCAAAATGTAGAAGCTAAAGAGACAGGAATGGCACCAAAAGAACACAAGTAGCACAAGATGATCGAAGGTACCGAATGAAAACAATTGATACCAGATGAGCACATGTACCGTATAAACATAGGTATGTGGTTAGCGAATGAGCACAGGTACCAATGAACACAAGTGCACGGGTACCGGATGAAAAAAGGTGCATGCGTCCTAGATAAGATGGAACATGGGTACTGGATGAGAAATGTTGGTACCCAATGAGTACGAACAGGGTCTAAAATATATGTGAGCCAATCCAAATAGTTAGAGTATAAAGAATCAATTATTTCATTCCTACTAACAAGAATCATAAAAACCATGCTTTAAATATGAATTACCTCATATATACACAAGGATGCTAAAAGTCATGATTTTGAAGAAGATAGGCGAGTGGTGAGTAGATTTCGAGGCAAATTTGGTCAAAAATAGAGGACAATATAAGGTATTAAGGCATTGAAAAGGAGACCCAACATTCCCCCATTCCTATGTCATTACATGTTATACAATGTTGGGTTGTGTTCTATTCTTTCCACAACTAGCCCACGTAGTTAACCAGGGGGTTAGAGGGGGGGCGGAGCCCCCCTTCGTTGCACCGATTGTGTAGCAGAGGGGGGAGTCACAGGGGATTTGAGGTGTACCCATAACCCCACTTTATGGGGTCGAGGGTAGTGTCCCAGAAAATTTTGGTTTTGGACCCTATGTTAGGTTGGGCGGACCCACCTATGGTTTTGTGCATGATTTTTACACATGTTTTTTTGGACGCGATGGCTTTTGGTCCATGGTATTGGATGCTTAGGCATGTATAAATATGTATTATAACATTGAAATGAGCAAAATGAAAAATCAAGCTGGTAGTCTCGGTTTTGGGATCCAGGGGAAAATCTCTTTGTGTATGTGTTTTATGTGTTATGCTCTCGCATTGTTTATTTTATGTGTTTTAGAATTCGTATCCAGGTAATTTCTGTATGGGGTTAAAACCTAAATTTGGTATCGGAGCAGTTTTGGCTTCAAGGGGATCCCTTTGTTATTGAGGGGCTTCACTCAGGCATGTGGTAGACCATGTTTTGTGGGAGATGTGTGAGATCGATTCTAATGGTGAAAGAAGATGGTGAGTAGTGGAAAGATAGGGATCAAGAAATTTAATGGTCAGAGTTTTGAGTTGTGGAAACTCAAGATGGAGGATCTATTGGTGGGTAAAGACCAGTGGATCGCAGTAGATCTAGGTACTAAACCAACAGGAGTGTCCGATGAAGAATGGAAGAATTTGGATTGGAAGGCAAAGAGCACAATACGATTGCGTGTCTCAAATTCAGTATTGCTGAATGTATCAGGGGAAGCTACAACGAAGGCTTTGTGGGACAAGTTAGGGACTTTGTACCAATCTAAGTCTCTGGTGAAGAAACTTTTCCTGTGGAAAAAACTGTATAACCTGACGATGAAAGATGGAGACTCAGTGACAGAGAATCTAAATGCATTTAATACTATGGTAAGTCAGTTAGCATCTGTTGATATTAAAATTTCAGATGAAGATAAGTGCATCAGTTTGATGTCTTCTCTACAAGATTCGTGGGATAGTCTGGTTATTGCAATAGGTTACAATTCAATTGCCTTGCAGTTTGATGAAATAGTCTCATCCTTACTGACAGAGGAGATGAGACAGAAAAATATTGAGAGCCAGAATGGTGATGCCTTGTCTATACGAGGAAGGTCCTAGATTAGAAACAAAAATAAGTCATCGAGTGGGAGATCTAAATCTAGAGGGAGATCTAAATCTCCAGGAAAAACTGTAAAGGTGGTGTGCTGGAAATGCGGAAAGGAAGGGCACTACAAAAGGGACTGTAAATCTAAAGCTCCTGATAAAGGAAAGGGATCTGATGAGGCTCCTTTTGCAGAGCCAAAAGCCACCTCAGATGAAGGTGGGGATGTGTACTTGGCTTCTTCAAGTAGACATGTAGATCATGAGGCATGGTTGATTGACTCAGGTGCATCCTTTCACGTCACTCCCCATAAAGAGTGGTTCTGTGAGTATGAAAAATACGATGGTAGTGATGTCTTATTAGGGGATGATAGGAAGGCTAGAATCATTGGTCGCAGAAAATTAAAGTTGAAGTTGCATGGTGGAAGGGTTAGAACAATTTTGGATGTTCTGTATATTCCTGCATTGGTTAGAAATCTTATTTATGTAAGCAAGTTGGATGATGCAGGTGTAAAAACAGTGTTCGAAAAGGATACCTGCAAAATGGTTCGAGGAGCACTGGTATTGATGCGGGGAGTTTGAATTGGAACTTTGTACAAGCTACAAGGTAGCACTGTTATTGATGAGTGCAATAGTTCTATGGTTCCTGAAAGTGGAGCAGAAAATCTAGTGGTCTCTAGAGAGAAGACCATGTTGTGGCATCAAAGGCTTAGACATATTGGAGAGAAGGGCCTTCAAATACTTCATGGTAAAGGTTTGATAGAAGGTATGAGTAATAGCTCTCTCGATTTTGATTTCTGTGAAAATTGTGTATATCAGAAGAAGAATCGGGTGAGTTTCCCCTCTGGTAGCAAGAGGGTGAGACAGATATTAGAACTTGTGCACAGTGACATGTTTGGACCTATGAAGGTTCCATCACTAGGTAAGTCTATGTACTATGTATCATTTATAGATGACTTCTCAAGGAATACATGGATATATTTCCTTAAGAAGAAATTTGAAGCCTTTGACGGGTTTAAATAATTTAAGGCTCTCATGTAAAATTAGACAGAGAAGAAGATAAAGGTGCTGAGGACAGATAATGGTGGAGGGTTTCGTAGCAAGAAATTTGAAGAATTTTGTAAGTGTGGTATAGCATGACAGAAGAATACTCCATATACACCTCAGAAAAATGGAGTTGCAGAAAGAATGAATAAAACATCGATGGAAAGGGCAAGAAGCATGCTCAGTGGTGCCGAGTTAGGACAAGAATTCTGGGCAGAGGCGGTGGATACTACATGTTACCTGGTCAACAGGTCACCTTCATCAACATTGCAGGATAAGACTCCACAAGTGGTATCGACTAGTAATAAACCCTCTCTTTCACATCTGAGGGTATTTGGATCTGATGCATATGTACATGTTCCAAAGGAGAAACGAACTAAGTTGGATAGTAAATCTGAAAAGTGCATCTTTATTGGGTATAAGGATGGTTTAAAGACTTATAAGCTTTGGAACCCAGTCACACAGAAGGTTGTGTACAGCCGATATGTGTTGTTCAGAGAGGTAAAATTTGTTATTAAACATGAAGTCCAACCAAAGTAACCTAAGAAGATAGAGTTTGAGCTTACGGAGGAAGAATCAGACTCTACAGCAAAGGAGGAATCAGAAGATGAAGAGCCACAAATTCAGGGTGTGAGAAGATCAGTTTGAGAAAGAAGGTAGCCAGAAAGGTATAGTGCATCTACTTTCTATTGAAATTTTTCTTTATCTATTACTGACGATGATCCCAAAACTATGAAGGAAGAAGTAGATTCAGAGGATGGCAAACTATGGAAAGAGGCCATGGTTTATGAAATGGCATCTTTGCACAAAAATGAGGCTTTGGGATCTGGTGGAGTTGACGGCTGGAAGGAAACACATTGGCAGCAAATGGGTGTTTAAGAAGAAGGCAAATGCAAAAGGAAAGGCTAAGAAATACAAAGCTCGGTTGGTAGAAAAAGGTTATTCCCAGGTGCCAGGAATTGATTTTGGTGATATTTTTTCTCCTGTTGCCAAGGTAACTTCTACTAGATTACTTTTATCTATTGTTGTTTCTTTTGATTTTGAGATAGAATATATGGATGTGAAAACATCATTTATTCATGGGGATCTGGAAGAGGAAATATACATGAAGCAACGTGAAGGCTTTGTGGTGAATGGTAAGAAAGCATTGGTATGCAAGTTAAAGAAGTCTCTGTATGGGTTAAAACAGTCACCAAGGATGTGGTATTAGAAACTTGATACATTTATACAGGGACTTGGCTTCACTAGAAGCAAAGCAGATCACTGTGTGTATTTTAAATTAATGGGTGACCGTATTATTTATCTAGTATTGTATGTGGATGATATGTTGCTGGTTGGAAATGACAAAGAAATTATCCAGGATTTGAAGACCCAATTTTCCTCCAAATTTGACATGAAAGATCTTGGTGCTGTAAACTATATTTTGGGCATGGAAATTAAAAGAGGTCGGGCAAAGAGGAAGCTCTAGTTAAACCAAAGGAAGTATGTCGATAGAATACTGTAGAGGTTTAATATGCAGGATAGTAAACTGGTGAAGGTTCCTATTCCTGTAGGTATGAGGTTATCTGCTAAATAGTGTCCTAAGACACAAGAAGAGGAAGAGGACATGTCCCGTGGTCCATATGCAAGTGCAATTGGTAGCTTGATGTATGCAATGGTCTGTACTAGACCAGACATTGCACATGTAGTGGGAGTATTGAGCAAGTTTATGTCAAAACCAGGGAAGGAGCACTGGACAAAAGTGAAATGGATTTTTAGGTACTTTCGTGGCACTAGTGATTATGGTTTTTGCTACCAAGGAAGATGAAGATTAGATAGAATGTTGGATATTCATGGCTTTGTTGATGCAGACTAGGCTAGAGATCTGGATCAGAGAGGATCTACAAGTGGGTATGTGTTTAACCTATTTGGAGGTGCAGTGAATTGGATGACTAAGAAACAATCTGTAGTGGCACTATCAACTACAAAGGCAGAATACATGGCAGCCACTCATGCAAGCAAGGAAGTAGTTTGGTTGCAGAGATTATGTTCAAGTATGGGGTTAGTGTAGGGAGCTATAAGGATATACTTTGATAGCCAAAGCGCAATTTTCTTGGCAAAGAACCCTTCATATCATTCAAAGACAAAGTACATTGATGTTTAGTATCACTTTGTGAGGGATATGATAGAAGACAAAAAGGTGTTGCTAGTAAAGGTGGACACTTTGAAGAATACCGCAGATGCATTGACAAAATCTGTGACCTTTGAGAATTTCTCTTGGTGTAGAGAGACAATGGGTGTTTCAGGGCTGGAAAAAATGACTAAGCTCTCTTGTGGCCCCCTACGGAAAGAAAATAATAAGTGGGAGAATGTTGGGTTGTGTTATATTCTTTCCATGTCCAGCCCACGTAGTTAACCCGGGGGTTAGAGGGGGGTGGAGCCCCCCTTCGTTGTTCCAATTTTGTAGGGGGGGTCATAGGGGGTTTGAGCTATACCCGTAACCCCACTTTATGGGGTCTAGGGCAGCACCCTAGAAAATTTTGGTTTTGGACCCTATGTTAGGTTGGGTGGACCCACCTATGGTTTTGTGCATGATTTGTGCACATGTTTTTTCGACATGATGGTTTTCGGTCCATGGTATTGGATGCGACGGTTTTTGGTCCATCGTATTAGATGCTTCGGCATGTATAAATATGTATTATAACATTGAGAGGAACAAAATGAAAAATCAAGCTGGTAGTCCCAGTTTTGGGATCCAGGGGAAATTTCTGTGTACATGTGTTTTATGTGTTCTTCTCTCACATTGTTTATTTTTTGCGTTTTAGAATTCGTATGCAGGTAATTTATGTATGGGGTTAAAACCTACATGCCAAACATGTTGGGCCATTCCTGAAAACTTCAAAAATGGGGTCTTCTTGCACTTTTCCTGAACGACAGCTATTTGAATCTAAGAGATTCACACATGAAACTTATTCTTTGAGTTCAAATTGAATAAACCTGGTATACTGTATGACGTGAAGAACCTTCTTAATCTTGGTGGAGACCTCATCATACTCATCTTTCAACCTTTGGATATTCTCCTTTAATTGCTCATTTTATTTCTTGATGTACCTGTCTAACAACTTATACTCTTTCACTTTTTCCTTTAGCTTTTTGTTTTCCATCTGAAGTCTCTCAATGGTCATTCTATCACTAATTAGAAAACTAACAGATTCAATTGTTACATGCTTAGTGGTTTCTTTACTAGCCTTAACTTCTTTTTCACTATCCTCAACTTCTTTCCTTAACTCTTTCAAGGTTTCTGTAACTAATTCTTTTGTTTCACTAAGTGTTTCAACCTGTGCAAGTACTTTTTCAAGTCAAGCAAAGATATGCATTGGATTTTATTGAATATAAAGGGTATGAGTGGCCATTACTTCATGTGCCATGCTTCTAGTAGTTTTTTGTTTTAGTGTAGTGGTGAGTATTCACTCCTATCACGTGGGTGACCCGAGTTCAATCCTCGGTAACGTGCCAAAAATGTTAGGGAAATTATATGAATGCTATATTGCCACAAATTAAATTATCAACTAAGGATTCATAACCGGTAGATCTGATACACTATATGTGCCGATAATAGGTAAGTCCCTAT